>CM064493.1:12970143-13261628 GCA_032716605.1 Paralithodes platypus | reverse complement strand
ACAAAGTCCTGTTAACATCACACACTAGTTTTATTCATAATTTATGATGCCCCAAAATTTAGATGCAACTTTTCTGTAACCTTTTGAGTCAATACGGTATAAACAAATTAAACTTAATATATTTTCTATTCAACTTTAATTCAGAAACTACCAGGCCTTAATTTTTAAAGATCGCTGCAGGTGAAGGCGCTAATGGGGCACTTGTTTTACTGTATTTTGCGTCTGAAAAACAACAACTGTAATGGATCAATAATTAATTGTGTGCAGTCACACTTTATTTTTATATAATCTCTATTTGGTGAATTGTATATTTAGTTACATATTCTGTTATACATATATTTGTTTAAGGTTAGGTTATCACACCTGGTAGCCTATTTCTGCGAATTTCAATTTTATTATATTCGGTTAGGCTATTCAACGCTGGTAGCCTATTATTGCGTATTTCAATTTAAAAAAAAAAATTTTTTTGGTTAGGCTATCGCCCCTGGAAGCCTAATTCTGCGTATCTCAACATTTTTGTTTTCGGTTAGGCTATCACCCCTGATATCCTATTTCTGCGTATTTCAGCATATTTGTTTTCGGTTGAAGTGATTGAAGTGTTTTTAAAGTGAGTGAAGTGTTGTAAAGTGAGTGAATTGTTTTTTAAGTGAGTGAAGTGATCTGAAGAAAGTGACTGTCACCATGCCTCGCGCTTGTGCGAACTGCGCCGGTAGGTTTGGTGAGTCCATGTTTGCTACTATCGATCTTCAAGTCTGCCGGCTCTGCCAGCAACGAGAGAATTTTACAGTGAAATTAGATGAAGCCTACAACAAGATCAACGTCCTCACCATGAAGCTGGAATCACTCCAAGAGTTTGTAACACTCAACGTTGGAGTGCCACAAACTTCAATTGTCACCGCAACTCCAGCAGCCACCAACGCCCCAACGTCAACTGCCAACAATTCAACGCCTACAGTAGCCATTTCAGCTGATGTTTCCGATACTCAAGATACAAATAGCGACTCTCTTCCCCCTCAAGACAACTTCCGTGTCGTGAGGAAACAACGTTTGCCCCAAGACCAGGAAACACATACCGATTACCGAGTGTCAAAACCGTTTCCAGATATTCGCAGACTCAGATGACGAAGAGGAAATAGAAGAAGTCCGGCTCGTGGGAGACTCGATGATACGGTGGTCAGCTCACAGAGTTTTGCGCCAGGGCACCTAAGAACAGGAAGCGTTTTTGTATCCCTGGTGGTGGTGTGGATGACGTAGTTGCAGCAGTTGACAAAGTATCAAAGCTGGCCCCTGCAAATACAATGTACGTCATCCACGTTGGATCCAACGATATACAGCGAACCCGGTTCGGAAGATTTGCTTTTAAAGTACCAGCAGCTGATCAAGTCGTTTAAGGAGAAGTCATCAAGGATCATCGTCTCAGGAATCGTCCCCCGGCTCGGTGTAGAGAGCCGATTTTACAACATAGCCACCAGCACAAATCGTTGTCTAGCAAACCTCTGCAGGAAGGAGAACGTGGGATTCGTCGACACCTGGGACAATTTCTACTACGATGACTATTTGTTTTCGGATGATGGAGTTCATCTGAACCAGGTGGGAGCAGCGCGTTTTGGGCGTCTTCTCAACGATGCGGTGAAGGATTTTCGGAGAAGAAATCGACTCAGCACAGGACAACCAGGAAGGAGGACCGAAGACAGCGAGGACGGCAATCTACAAAGGAATTAAATACTAATCCGTCAAGAACCGCGAATTTGGATAAAGCTCCACCAACACGACCCAAATTCAAAACCGTCAGGGATAACGACCGAGGACCGAGGACAGCCATGAATGTAAATGTAGATCCGACCAGAACCAAAAATTCGATGAAAGAACGATCTGCGAGTTCTAAAACCGCAACTTTAAAGGTTTTCTATGCAAACGCTCGTAGCATACGCAATAAATTTTCAGATTTAGAGGAACTAGTGTTTACAGAAAATTATGATGTGATTGGCATAACAGAATCTTGGCTCAATACACAAGATAGAGACTTTTTAGCAGAGTATTCACTTCCCGGTTATGTAATGTTTGAGAACAGCCGAATAAATAAAAATGGAGGTGGCGTTTTATTTTATATCAAAGAAAGTCTTAACCCGACCCTCGTGTCAAAACCTCAAATTGTGAACGTCGACACATCTTTTGTGCTAATAAAGAATAATAAAGGTACAAAAATAATACTTGCGTTAATATACAGACCTCCAGCTCAATCAGTGCAAACTGACCGAGAAATTTACGAACAAATTGCAGATGTAAGTAACTCACAAGATACCGTAATTTTTGGCGACTTTAATTTACCTGTGACCAAGTGGGGCGATACTCTTACTTCACACTCCGGACATGACTTGTATACGAACTTGCAAGAGAGTTCGCTTTATCAATTTGTTCGAATGCCGACCCGTGGTAATAACGTTCTTGACATTGTACTTGCAACAAAAGAAGAATTGATAGAGAATTTGAATGTTGGTGATGAATTCAGTAACAGCGACCATCGTACGATAACTTTCACTTTAAAGTTTACTAGTAACAAACCAAATAGTAGCATCGAAAAAGTCCCTAATTTCAAGAAAGCAAACTTCCATAAACTTAGAGCTATGTTTAAAAGAAACTGACTGGAGCTTTTTAATTAACAATAACGACATAAATACATCTTGGAAGTTATTCGAAACCACTTACCTAAAAGCAGTGCAAGACTGCATACCATCGAAAATACGGCGTCCAGGCCATAATAATAAGCCCAAATGGTGGAATAAAGATATTTCAAACTGCCTGCTTGCTAAAAAATGTGCTAATGATAGATTAAAATCCTCACAAAATGACGAAGAACGGGTGAAATTTGTAGAGCTACGACGCAAAGCCAAAAAGTTAATTAAGCAAAGTAAAAAGACCTTAGAGTTACATATTGCGAATCAAAGTAAAACAAACCCGAAAGAATTCTATAGTTATATCAGAAAGAAAAAAGTAGTTACTTCAACTGTTGGACCGTTAGTCGATGAAAAAGGAGAATACACCAAAGACGAAGTACAAATGAGTAATGCCCTCAATACCTTCTTTGCATCAGTTTTTACAACAGAAGACCTCAGTGATATCCCTACACCATCGCCGATTCAGATTGATAATTCAGATGTTCTAAGCAATATCACCGTTACAGAGAGAGAAGTATTGAATTGTTTAGATAAACTCAAGGTAAATAAAACGCCAGGACCTGATACAATCTCGCCTAGGGTTCTAAAGGAAGCTAAGAATGAGCTCTCCAAACCACTGACATTACTATTCAATAAATCCTTGCAGTCTGGAACTATGCCTGATCAGTGGAAGCTAGCCAACGTAACACCGATATTCAAAAAAGGCAGCAAATCCCTACCCAGTAACTATCGTCCAATTAGCTTAACCTCAGTTGTATGTAAAATGCTAGAAACGGTCATACGAGACAGACTCGTAAATCACTTGGAGGAAAATAACATACTTAAAGATACTCAACACGGCTTTCGTAAAAAACGTTCCTGTTTAACAAACCTCTTAGACTTCTTCCACGATATCCTCAACCTCTACGATGAGAGTAAAGCTGTAGATATTATATACCTTGATTTTCAAAAGGCCTTTGACAAAGTTCCCCACAAACGTTTACTGCTAAAACTAAAAGCGCATGGAATACAAGACGGTGTGTTGAAATGGATAGAAAATTGGCTCAGCAACAGAAAGCAAAGGGTAGTCATAAACGGTAAGGCATCTAAATGGACCAATGTAAGTAGCGGGGTAACCCAGGGATCGGTACTAGGACCAATTCTTTCTAATTTACATCAACGACATAGATGAGGGTCTCACCTGCACAATCTCAAAATTTGCTGACGATACAAAAATTGCAAATAGCGTACTCTCAAAAGAACAAGTTGACGATATGCAACACAATCTAGATAAATTGTCATGTTGGGCCCAAATTTGGCAAATGAGTTTCAATGCGGATAAATGTAAAGTACTACATGTCGGATACCTAAATGAGAAAGCAAACTATTCGATGAATGGCACTCAGCTTAAGAATGTAAACAGAGAAACTGATCTGGGAGTAACAATATCGAGTAACCTAAAACCGAGTCAACAATGTTCAGAAGTTGTTAAGAAGGCAAACAAAATAATTGGCTTTATAGGCAGGTCATTTGAGCATAAATCCAAAGAAGTTATCCTAACCCTTTACAATTCCTTAGTCCGCCCTCTTCTGGAATACTGCGTTCAATCCTGGTGCCCTTATTACCAAAAAGATATAAACAAGCTAGAACGAGTTCAACGTAGAGTTACCAAAATGATACCTAGCCTAAAGAACAAACCATACGAAGAGCGTCTTAGAGAATTAAATCTATTTCCTTTAACCCAGCGCAGATTAAGAGGCGACTTAATTCAAGTGTTCAAAATCATCAAAGGCATCGACAATATGAACTGTAGTAAGTACTTCACTATCGACCAATCTAATTACACGCGGGGAAACGGTTGCAAAATTATTGGTAAATCTTTTAACTCGCACGAATCTAAGAATTTCTTCTTCAATCGAGTTGTCAACTTGTGGAATGGGCTTCCCCGAGACGTTATAGACTGCAGCACCGTTGATTCATTTAAATTCCGCCTAGACAAATATCTCGCATCAAACCCGCGACTGACTGCGTTTGTAAATGAATAACTTTATCCTCCCCTCAGTTACTAACCCATATGTCCCCTATTAACTTCCTAGTCCTGCCACGTTAGTGGCAGGGCAGTAGTTCCCTTTCCAATGTTCCCTTACCCACTCTAAACCACTGTTTGGACACTTGATCCTCAGTGTTTTGGAGGACAAGCAACCTAGAAGGGTCACTAGATCTGTTGTTGCTTGATTTCCTTTGTACTCCTTTGTACTTTGTACTCCTAAAGTGTGGATATGCCTATTGCCGATAAGTACAGTTTGGCACTCAAGTATTACACGATTGGCTACATACTTCCCCACCCACCTCTTTGAACTATTAAAGTCAGGATTTAGCTTATTGATTAACAACTTCTCTCCAAGCATGAATCCGACTGGCTGCCGAACCTAGAAACTATTTTAAAATAACTCGCACTAAAGAGGTCATCTTCTTCACGTGAATGATTTCGAACAGACGAAAATTTCATCTTCTTCGAAACGTTCCCGATTGGTAGCTCTTTCAATTTCATTTGATAATTGAATATGGTTTGTTGGTCATTGTTTTGTTAATTAAAGCTAGATGTAACCCACTAAATGTCTGCCTTGGCTGGGATCAAACCCAGGTCAAGCAGATTCGCACGTGAGCGTGCTCTCCACTTGACCACTGCGGCTCTATGCTAATTCAAGTCTTTAAACAAAATTGCTGTGGTTTGAGGCGAAATTACTAGATCGCACTCCTACTCACTTTATTACAAGATAAAGACAAACATTCTATTTGTAGTGTTAAAAGATAGCTAGCTAATTGGAAATAGTGTTCATACGTAAGTGTTTATTTCTAATTATGTATTTCTTATCTTCGTCAACCGAAGAAAACGTTTTGGTAAGATTAGTGCCTATAAGCCTTGGGGGATGGCCGTATTTGTTTTTATTAAATAATGTTTTTATTAATTTTGTTTATTTTGTATTTGTATAATTAGTTTCCTTCCTAGATCTCCATCAAGCTTAACAAAAAAACACTCCAAGACCCCCTTCAAGATTAATGTGTACATGTTTTGGTAGAAGTGTCCCGGCCCGAGGCCGGTTTCTCCTATAATACAGGCTCACCATTGATCGCCAGGAAAAAAAAACTACACCTAAATTGTACGAAAGGTCTTAATATTGAGAAATCAATGGGGTGAAAGGTCTTAAAATCGCCGAACTAATGGGCCGAACGTCTTAAAATTTGAAAACTAATGGGGCTAAACATGAGGAACAAGGGAGCCCAGAAAAAATAACCATCTCCCCTTAAAGATTGAGGATTAGTTGCTAAACAGAAACTCTACTAAACTTTCTGCTTCCAGGACACACAGCATCAGCAGGCTCAATTTGGAATTACGAAACACTGTCGATTTTCGAAGCTGATTGCATGTTTTCATTCCCCGGCAGACTCCCACGGTCAGTGTTGCCAATTCAACACACCAAATACCGCTAAATCCGTTCTCAAAAGTCGCTTGAATGCCACTAGTTGTTAAATATATGTCAACAAAAAATCTCAGAATATCGCTCAAAACGACGCAAATCTCCAGAATATCGCTAAAATTCATGTTGCTAGGTGTGAAATTGTGCCCCTAGATCGAAGTAAACACCTAGATCTAGCGGGAAAGGTAGCTAAATTGGCAACACTATTCACACGGGCAACCTAGATGTGTGTGATTTTGTTTTTATTATTTGTTTTGTGTTACCGGTATATTGTGTTGTCCCTATTCGGACTCTGTCTCGAGACGGCCACTTCCAGCTATGGGGTGTGTGCCTGAGTACATACATACATACATACATACATTCATACATACATTCATACATACATACATACTCCCACGGTCCAGCAGATTCCCTCCATTCCGTCCAGTTCTGGGCGTCAATTCAGTGTTGGTCAAACAAGGCTTGGCGGCCCATGGAACACCTCCTTTGATCTGCCCCTCCCGTCCCCCGCCTTCTGTACTCCGGGGCTTCACACAGGGACCACCGTGTTTGAGGGGGAGGCTAGCCCGAAAGGCACAGTTTTTAAACCTCACCGAGATCAGGCAGCCTGTATGTTTGAGAGGGAGGCCAGGACGAAAGTCACAGTTGTTTAATACCCACCAAGATCAGGCAGCCTTTTCGTACACTCTGAAACCATTGGTGATAAATATGGTATACACCAATTTGGATCTCTGAACTTTAAAAAGCCATTCACATAAAAATAAAATGTGGTAGCGGCTACCTGTCTCCGAATTTCATACTATTCTAATAATAATAATAATAATAATAATAATAATAATAATAATAATAATCGTATGGTTACTTATATAAGTAACCATACGATTATTATTATTATTATTATTATTATTATTATTATTATTAGAATAGTATGAAATTCGGAGACAGGTAGCCGCTACCACATTTTATTTTTATGTGAATGGCTTTTTAAAGTTCAGAGATCCAAATTGGTGTATACCATATTTATCACCAATGGTTTCAGAGTGTACGAAAAGGCTGCCTGATCTTGGTGGGTATTAAACAACTGTGACTTTCGTCCTGGCCTCCCTCTCAAACATACAGGCTGCCTGATCTCGGTGAGGTTTAAAAACTGTGACTTTCGGGCTAGCCTCCCCCTCAAACACGGTGGTCCCTGTGTGAAGCCCCGGAGTACAGAAGGCGGGGGACGGGAGGGGCAGATCAAAGGAGGTTTTCCATGGGCCGCCAAGCCTTGTTTGACCAACACTGAATTGACGCCCAGAACTGGACGGAATGGAGGGAATCTGCTGGACCGTGGGAGTATGTATGTATGTATGAATGTATGTATGAATGTATGTATGTATGTATGTATGTACTCAGGCACACACCCCATAGCTGGAAGTGGCCGTCTCGAGACAGAGTCCGAATAGGGACAACACAATATACCGGTAACACAAAACAAATAATAAAAACAAAATCACACACATCTAGGTTGCCCGTGTGAATAGTGTTGCCAATTTAGCTACCTTTCCCGCTAGATCTAGGTGTTTACTTCGATCTAGGGGCACAATTTCACACCTAGCAACATGAATTTTAGCGATATTCTGGAGATTTGCGTCGTTTTGAGCGATATTCTGGAGATTTTTTGTTGACATATATTTAACAACTAGTGGCATTCAAGCGACTTTTGAGAACGGATTTAGCGGTATTTGGTGTGTTGAATTGGCAACACTGACCGTGGGAGTCTGCCGGGGAATGAAAACATGCAATCAGCTTCGAAAATCGACAGTGTTTCGTAATTCCAAATTGAGCCTGCTGATGCTGTGTGTCCTGGAAGCAGAAAGTTTAGTAGAGTTTCTGTTTAGCAACTAATCCTCAATCTTTAAGGGGAGATGGTTATTTGTTCTGGGCTCCCTTGTTCCTCATGTTTAGCCCCATTAGTTTTCAAATTTTAAGACGTTCGGCCCATTAGTTCGGCGATTTTAAGACCTTTCACCCCATTGATTTCTCAATATTAAGACCTTTCGTACAATTTAGGTGTATTTTTTTTTTCCTGGCGATCAATGGTGAGCCTGTATTATAGGAGAAACCGGCCTCGGGCCGGGACACTTCTACCAAAACATGTACACATTAATCTTGAAGGGGGTCTTGGAGTGTTTTTTTGTTAAGCTTGATGGAGATCTAGGAAGGAAACTAATTATACAAATAACAAAATAAACAAAATTAATAAAAACATTATTTAATAAAAACAAATACGGCCATCCCCCAAGGCTTATAGGCACTAATCTTACCAAAACGTTTTCTTCGGTTGACGAAGATAAGAAATACATAATTAGAAATAAACACTTACGTTATGAACACTAGTTTCCAATTAGCTAGCTATCTTTTAACACTACAAATAGAATGTTTGTCTTTATCTTGTAATAAAGTGAGTAGGAGTGCGATCTAGTAATTTCGCCTCAAACCACAGCAATTTTGTTTAAAGACTTGAATTAGCATAGAGCCGCAGTGGTCAAGTGGAGAGCACGCTCACGTGCGAATCTGCTTGACCTGGGTTTGATCCCAGTCAAGGCAGACATTTAGTGGGTGTGGTAGTACGTCCTAGCATGTAAATAGCCTAATGCTCGCACCCAGTCGGGGGACACCTCGACGACGTATACAGACTATTAACACACATACCAAAGCCATTCCAACATCTTCCTCTATCTTCAACACCCCTTCTCTGCTATCTACACTCTCCCAGTCGTATGGTCCTAGTGTACTGTCTGGTAGCGTTAATGAGTTTCCAAATGTAAGATGAGAAGAATACTAGAAAATGAACATGGAATCGCATTATTTTGGCCAATATATCACTTCCAAAGACATCATTTGATCTATAAACCATAATTTTAGCTGTACAGTCAGTCAGTCAGTTAGTCAGTAGTCAGCCCTTACTACCACATGGGGTAGGGAGGATCAGCAAGAGACACAAGAAGGCAAATACAATAATAGACTAAAAAGAGTAGACTCGGCTTTCGTTTGGCACCCTGCAAGTTCAGGTATTTTCACTTCACCGAGATTCCTCCCCTAGTCCCTTTCTGCATGACTACACCGGCCGAGCTAGCTAACTGTTTGTCTATACCTTCCTGAAAAATCTGCCCTCTCTCTCTCTCTCTCTCTGCCACCGTGGAGGAAGATTTACTGGCGAGGACGGTCTGTGAATACCAGGGGCAGTGGAGTAATCAGAAGGAGAGGTCTGGAACTCTCCTGCAACTTTCTCTGGTCCCTTATGTACCGGCGTCGCCATTTTTTTTCCATCTACATTTGGCTGATTTTATGAAGCTTAGGACGGATATATGGTACCGGTAGCAAAAAACGACTAATTGAGATAGTCTGTAGCCAGTAATAATCTGGCTACTATTAGACGAATGTATTCAGTTTAACAAGAGCCTCCAGCAATTAACAAGCTTCGAACTATCTCACGTACCGGTAACCGTTTTAACTATCGTATCACAGATCCTTCTTAAGCTACACAAAATCGTCAAAATAAAGCAAGAATGAAATTAAAAAGACATCGCCGGTACAGTAGGGAATAAGGTGATCAAATTGCCATATCAAGTTCATATAAAACAATAAAACTGTCCTACGAAGTTAAAAGTTGTGCTACGGTTGATCACTTCACGGTAATTACATCAATGGTAATTTTGTTAGCTCAGACTTTTGTATCAGGTTGATAGAATGCAGAAAGTTAACTCGAGTTAATGAGAAGGGGGAGGAAACGGAAAATATTTAATTGATACTTTTATTTACCTTAATGATAGACAAACTGTGTATTGATAGACAGATATAGATAGATAGATAAAGATAGATTGATAGATAGATAGACAGATCGATAATTATATTTTTTTCGAGCTTCAGTCAACTCTTGAACAGTAATTATGTTGACTTTGTGTGTCTGTTTAAGGGGGAAGTAGTTGATTTTACTGGACCCCCATCTCCCACATGCTTAGCCCCATTTGTTTTTGAGATTTTAAGACGTTCAAGTTCCATTAGTTTAGCAATTATACTAAATCAGTATATAAAGCATATGCGCCACCTTTTCTGTTGCACTAGACATATCGAAGGCCTTCGATAGCTTCTGGCACAAATCTTTAATTTCCAAACTGCCCTCCTTCGGTTTCTGTCCCTCCATCTGTGCCTTTGTCTCTAATTTCCTTTCCGGCCGTTCCATAGCTGCGGTTGTGGACGGCCATCGCTCAATTCCTCATCCTATCAACTCCGGTGTTCCTCAGGGTTCTGTTCTATCTCCTATTCTCTTTCTAATTTTCATAAATGATCTTCTCAACTGTACATCTAGTCCCATCCATGCATAGGCAGACGACTCTACTTTACACCACTCAATTAGTTTTCCAGAACGCCCCAGCCAGCAGTCCCTCCAAAGTAAACGTAATGAAGCCATATAATGCTTATCTTCTGATCTAGCTACTATTTCCAATTGGGGTAGAGAAAACCTTGTTACATTCAATGCTTCCAAAACTCAATTTATCCACCTTACAACCCGTCAGGAACCTCCAGAGGACTATCCCTTATTCTTCAACAATACAAAAATCAACCCTTCAACTTCCCTCAATGTTCTAGGTGTCTCTTTGTCTTCTGCTCTCACTGTGGAAAGACCATATTACCAGTCTCGCTAAGGCAGCCTCCCAGAAGCTGGGTGTGCTCAACCACCTCAAGGGGTTCTTTACCCCTGCTCAGCTACTTGCTCTGTACAGGGGCACAGTGTGTCCTTGTATGGAGTATTGTTCACATGTGTGGGGAGGATCCTCTCACACCGCACTCCTAGATAAAGTAGAAAGGAAAGCTTTTCGTATCATTAACTCCCGTCCACTCACCAACTCTCTGCAATCTCTTTCTCTTCGCCGCAATGTTGCATCTCTCTCACTATTCTATCGCTACTACAATAATCAGTGTTCCTAGGAGTTTCCCAGTGTATACCACCTCCTCTACGTAGGGTACATAGTACCCGCCTTGCAACACAATTCCACCCCTACTCTGTGCAACTCTCCAACCCAAGAGTGAAATGCTATTCTCAGACTTTCTTCTATTCAACTGCTGAGCTCTGGAACTCTCTCCCAGAATCAGTCTTTCCCTCTTCCTATGACTTAAATTGCTTCAAACTCCGTGTGTCCAGGCATTTTAGCTCGAACGTCCCATGATTTCGACCCTGTCACTCTTTGAAATCTGGGGGAGGCACTCGCTGCAGGCAGTTATGCCTTTTGTCTCCCTCATTCACATAGAAAAACAAAAAAAACTTAGGCACGGAAGGTGAAACAAGTCAATTGCATAATTTTTAAGAAAGACACCAAACTTCATACCGTATCTCCAAATATACGTATCATAATATATATTTCTATTAACCCTTATTCTTCGTTATACAAGTACTATTACGGCCCTCCCTTATATTGGAGGTCTCTCTCTCTCTCTCTCTCTCTCTCTCTCTCTCTCTCTCTCTCTCTCTCTCTCTCTCTCTCTCTCTCTCTCGTTACATTACATCCAACATATAAGATAATAATCCTTCCTACATGCATTTGAAGGCCACGTTATATCGTAGACACTACTATCACACTGCACCATATCACGAGCACTATCATTACAGTCTTGAACAGTAACGTCAGACACTTGAAGTATCCCGGGTTGCTATATACCGGTACTCTATCCCATTTATATTCAGTTGTGATCTGTGGACTGACATTCTGCTCCAGTGTACCCTAACAGTCATATTGTTCTAATCATAGCTATGATGAATGCCTCGCACTACATGTGGCATGACCTATAAAGTCTAGCGCTTCATTGGGTTATACTTTAAGAAGTGACATATAAATACAATGTGTCTGAGATTGTTTGTTGTTGCCTCAAAACGGCCACACTCTGAACCGGCCAGAACCAGAATGGCCACACACTTCTAAGTTAATATTCCTCAATTTAACCTAAGTAAGCCTATAGTAACGTAACCAGACATGACCCGACCTAACCTAGTGTAATTTAACTTAACCAATCATTTTTAATCAAACTTAATAACATTTTACCTAACCAATCCAAATATAACATAACATAACATAACATAAATATGCCGAATTTAATCAAACCAGACATGACGAGACAGAGAAACGGGCGAGGGACGGCGAAAGTGGTCCATCAGAATAGGAACTTAAAATGTTGTTTCTGTTCGGGCTCTGTCGCGTGTCGGCCACCCCCAGCAATGGGGTATGTGCCTGAGTATATACATACATACACATGACCTAACCTAACCTAAGCAAGGCTAGCCTATCGTAATATAATCAAACCAATCTTGGCTGTTTAGGATCATGGCACTTTATGATGTGGCGTTTTCGGAGTGTGGACGTGTTGACATGTTTTTCGGAGTGTGGCCGTGTTGACATGTTTTTAATTTTGACTAAATGGATTCATTGTGCCCTTTGTATAAGAAACGCTTCATTAAGTATCCATTGCTTTTAACCTTTAGCAGATCCGATACACATGGCTTTATGCTTTCTAGCTATTTATAGACGATTATATTAAGATTAGGAAGTGTATATGGAAGTCAAAGGGTGAATTGAGAGAGTCTTTAGTCTTATATTTCCCACATATACTACCTAATCTGTATAAAACTTTGCCAGAATACTCTGTCAAAATGTTTCATACTCTTCAAAGGGTTAACTATACGATAACTACAGAAACAGTAACTGTAAAGCAATGCACGAAACTCTCCCACTAAACGCGCCCTTCGTTCCGGATTTCATTCACCATCTGGATTTCTTTCTAGCTCGTCAAAAGTCAAGTATAAATAACGCAGTCGGTATATATCTCACCTGTACGTCAATAACGCAGTCGGTATATTATCTCACCTGTACGTCAATAACGCAGTCGGTATATATATCTCACCTGTACGTCAATAACGCAGTCGGTATATTATCTCACCTGTACGTCAATAACGCAGTCGGTATATTATCTCACCTGTACGTCAATAACGCAGTCGGTATATTATCTCACCTGTACGTCAATCTCATTTAAGGCGGATTTCCATGAGCTGCTTTTCTGACATTTTTTGCGGGGCAATTCTGGTCTGGAAGATTTTGAATTAGACTTTTTTTAATAACGAATTTACCTATGTCATTCTACCACCAATCCAGTTGCAGGCACCAGTTTAATTAGATACTGTGATGTTGTGAGAAGAGAGTTGCCGATCAGAAGTTGTCGGGAAAAGCAGCTCGTGGAAATCCGCCTTAAACAAAGACCCCAGCTGCATGTCTTGCCTTCCCCATCACACACTCTGCGGCACTAATAAGGGGGATGTTCTTAACCTATTCAGCACCAGTGACGTCTTATCATTATATTTGGGTCACTATTAGACGATATTGTTTAGAGTCTACCTCTACGACTCAAATGGACAAATACGATATCAATAAACCCTCTTAATAACATGGTCCTTCTTAAACTGCATCTATCTATCTATCTATTGCCGGACGCCTTACTCCCCTTACGAGGGTGGCCATACACAGAATGCCCCCAAGCGGACCTATTCCCTGTGAGGGACAACCCGAGCCATAAATCGTCTAATTTTAGCCAGAATAAAAGGTAAAAAGGTGTCATGGTGCTGAAGTAGTTAAACAATTATTTCTCTTCGCAGCGACTCTCATGGACTAAATAACTTGGAAAATGTCGTTATCTTCAGAAATTGATATGCAGATCCGTCTAATTTCTGTAAACAACGCTCATTCTCATAGTGTTCATTCGGTATCTGGCACTGTGAAGGGAAATAACTGTTTACGAATACAAGCATAACTCTAGCCCATGAAGAGTCTTCGAACACTAATACAGAACATCTGATAATAAAGTAAAGAATGTATGAGAATATGCGATTCAATTAAAATTATACGTCGTAGAATATAATCGTCTAATAATTGCCAGAGTATTATGAAAATGGTGTCACCGGTACTGCAAGGGTTAAATTATTATGCTCTAAACTGTCCACAAATTATTGAATCCAGCTGTACACTAGGATGCCATAATTTCCAGAAATTCCAGCCCACTTAGACCTATATATATATATATATATATTAGAGGACTTCACCTATTTCTAATTGTGGAAGTACCGTACCCTATATATCTGGAATCGAATTTATGAATAAATTTGTTTTGACATAAACTACAACACAATATACCGGTACACTATTTATTGAAAAGCAAGTTCTATCCCAAAAATCACTCAAGATAGTTATACTTGCATAAAGATAAACATAAGGGGTCCACGAATTATACTTGCATAAAGATAAACATAAGGGGTCCACGAATTATACTTGCATAAAGATAAACATAAGGGTATCACGAATTATACTTGCATAAAGATAAACATAAGGGGTCCACGAATTATACTTGCATAAAGATAAACATAAGGGGTCCACGAATTATACTTGCATAAAGATAAACATAAGGGGTCCACGAATTATACTTGCATAAAGATAAACATAAGGGGTCCACGAATTATACTTGCATACAGATAAACATAAGGGGTCCACGAATTATACTTGCATAAAGATAAACATAAGGGGTCCACGAATTATACTTGCATACAGATAAACATAAGGGGTCCACGAATTTGTATGAGTGAGCTAGAGACTATGGCACCTGGTTGTACCTTACGTCGGGAGATCCATTCTTATTCTAGCCTTCGATCCCCCCTCACGAGTCTTTCAATCCTAAGTGAGTGTCTGTTTACCCTGCAGTCCGAGCCACTCACTCCCACTACCTCTTTTGTCAGTCACATATCCCACCCATTAAACAGGTTGACGGATATAATGCTGCTTAGTCATCGTATATGTCTCTTTTATCTAGTTGGGATTTGTGTGTGCTGTATAAGTGCTTGCCTTATTTTTGTGTACGTGTAGTATTGTCTGTGTATTTATGTGCTTCTATGAGGATGTGTGTGTTTGTGTGTGTACAGCGGCGTTCATTACTGGTGTCAATGCATATTCGGAGCTTCCTCAAGCTGAAATGAATCCCATAATTAATTGGAATTTACATTTTGGAGGTTGTTTTACGGGAACTCAAAATGTCTTTGAATTTGTGACTGCAGCTGTATAATTGACAATACAAGGAGCTGATACAATCGTATGCACTAACAACTGGTACAGCTCTCAGCACTTCGCCTTAAACAAGCTGGTTAATATCAGTATAATCTAGCAGATCTCGGTTTGTAATTGATACAATATTTTGTGAAATCTGGCAATGGTATGCTTTTTGGTTTCTGTCTGTCTCTTTTCCTGTATTACTGTTCGTACTTCGGGGGCGGGATGTCAGGATTCCTCCACCAATTGTAAAATTCACCTTCTAGACGAGATAGAGAAAGGGGAGAGGGAACGTAAAAGTGGTCCAGAACCCTAAGAATTAGAACTTTAAATGTTGTATATGTTCGGGCTCAGTCTCGAGTCAGCCACTCCCATCTATTGGGTATTTGCCCGAGTACATACATACTGTACATACATACATACATACATGATGCATGCATGCATATATACATACATACCTATACATGCACAGATGATAAAATATCAACAAAAATAAAACTGGTTACCGGTAAATAAAATAATCAGCATGTGTAAAATCGGAAGTGCAGGGAACCAATATGTAAAAGACAGTACCGGTATAATTGATGCAGTGAAAGTTGAATGAGGGAGAACACTTACTAGGGCATGTGTCAGAAATGTTATTACAATTTGTACCGGTACCACCTTTGACTACAGACACGTATACACTAGTGTATGATAAACTTGAGACAATGAACATTGAATCAGGGTAAACATTGATTCTGACATAACACAAAAGGAATGTTTCACAATATTTATCAAAGTGTCTGAATTATTGAATAACGTTGATAACTCCTCTCACTGCGGGTGAATGTACACGAATAGCACTGAAAGCAGTGAAGAGCATGTATGAGGGTGCAAAGGTGGCAGTACGTGTGGAGAGTGAGCAGAGCGAGTTCTTTGACCTGAATGTTGGTTTGAAACAGGGGTGTGTGATGTTCCCATGGTTGTTTACTGTATATATGGATGGAGTCATGAAAGAAATACTATCAAGAGCAGTGGATGTTGGTATATTGCTGAAAAAGGGAGGGAAATGAGTGGAAGCTACCTATACTGCTGTTTGCGGATGATACAGTTCTGATGAGTGATAATGCATGGGAATTGCAGGGTCTGGTAAATGAGTTTAGAACAGTGTGCGAAAAACGGAATTTGAAGGTAAATGCGGGGAAGAGCAAGGTTATGGTCTTCGAAAGGGGTGAAGTCACAGAGTGTAAGGTGAAGCTGAACGGTCAGGCTATGGAGATCGTCAACTCTTTTAACCCGGGAACTGCGGGAAGACTCTTAAGAGTTCCCCCGGCGGTCTGCGGGAAGACTCTTAAGAGTCAGAGAAAAAAAAATCAACTTTAAACATCGAAAAAAAAAAAAAATATTTTATATATTTTTTGTTTGCCCCTGGGCCATGCAAAATATCACTCCTCTACCTCCCCTCCTTCCTCACTTTCCTCCCCTCCTTCAGTTATCACCTATTTTCCCTGTTATTTCCTTATTCTGAGGTATATTTTCATGTTAACATTAGCGAGTTGCAAGCAGGGCATTGGCATCACTGTTAGCAAGCGAGTGCAAGAGAGAGAGAGAGAGTATCGATCTACTGTGTCTCAGTGGCCTTGGGGGAAATTGGCGGGAAAGCAGGTTGCCTCACCCATACATTATACAAATCGCGGCCTGTATCTCCGATTTTGACCATCCAAACGCTGTTTTCACTCGTTTTATTGTTGTTTCAGGTTAATACCTTTATAATCAACCCATAATAGGCGCGTATGGATAAGTATTAATGCTATTTATGGTAAAATGAATATTTTAGTGATGGAAACACCTCAAATACATGCACACAGGCAGACGTTTCTAATTACCCCCATGCGCACTTGTTAGGTTAAGTATCTGGGCAGTGTGTTGAGTAAAGATGGGACTATGGATGAAGAAGTGCGGGAGAGGGTACAACAGGGGAAGAGGGTTGCAGGAACGCTGAAAGCAGTAACAAAAAGGTGGCTGGCCAACTTCCTAGCAGGCAGATGTGCACACGTATCTTTTGCCGGTCAGTCATCTAAAATCAGAAACTTTCCAAACGGAGTCCCACAAGGATCCGTCCTATCGCCCGCACTCTTCAATCTGTACATGCACGATATAACTACACCCAATACGCCCCAAATAAACTTAGCCTCCTATGCAGATGACATAACACTCACATGCACACACCATGACCCAAAAAGAGCAACAGATCTCCTTCAACCCTATCTCAACACACTACATGACTGGTGCACTACAAACAGACTTAATCTAGCCCCAGCCAAATCCACCGCAACCCTGCTCACAAGTTGGACAGGAGAACACGAATACATCCCTCAACTCACCATAAACAACACACCCCTAACACATACACACACACCCAAATCCTAGGAGTAACATATGATACTCATATGACATTCAAACAGCACACCACAAACATTAAAAAGAAACTGACACCCAGACTTAACGCCCTCAGGTCACTTGCTCACACAAAATTTGGACACAACAAAGAAACTACCACCACAGTATATAAACAATACATAAGATCAGTGATGGAATATGCAAGCCCAGCCTGGGCTTCTAACCTAGCTGAAACACATCATAAGACTTTACAGACTATTCAAAACAAAGCCCTGAAGATCATTACAGGCTGCACAGTTACTGCACCCACAGATCACCTACATCAAGAAACCAAAATCCTCCAAGTCAAAGACCATCTGGACATGAGAGGCACTCAATTCCTGGCAGCAGCCTCCACGAACCAAGACCACCCACTAAACTACATGGCAACACACCCACAGACACCAAGAAATATCAAAACAACACCCAGCACACGGTATCACACACAATTATTGTCCTCTCTCCCTCCCTGCCCACCCCGAACCAACTTCCGGAAGCACATCCATACTCATATCTCTCACCGATCCATCCACTCACTCACAGACAACACGCAGCTGCATGCACGACCTCCCGAAATCCATCCTTCCGAATCCTCCCTTCCTCGCGAGGACAGAGTCCACCTGGCCAGGCTGAGATGCGGACACCATCCAGCTCTCCTGAGCTATCAGAAGAGACTGGATGACTCCGTTGTCGACTCCTGCCCGGGATGTAACACAGCACCCCATACCATTAAACACATCATAGAAGACTGCATTTCACACAACCACTTACGCCAACAACACAATCTACACTCAATGAGAGATCTGTGGGAAAGCCCGATCGTGGCCATGGCCTTCCTCAGGGACCAGGCTGTTTGGCCAGGCAGCTTAGGGAACAACAACAACAAGAAATAGGGTGGTCAGTATGGAAGTGAAGAAGTCCTTGCATGACAGTGTGGTAATCCCGGCACTGACTTAAGGCCGCGTCATACAGAAGTCGAACGTCGGGCGACCTACTCCCGAACAGGATGACTTGCAAAAAAAAATCAAATTTCAGAAAGTTCGGGTTGATTCGGATCAAATCGGCCAATGATCTTGTTGATTCTGGGGAAGTTCTGGGGATGTTCATGGGTGCAAACGAATATCTTGTGGGTCGGCCAGAAGTTAATGCATGCGTTAACTTTTGGCCGATATTCGGGTGTAAAAACCGTTAAAAAATGGTCGGCTCTCGTTCAGGTTATGGTCGGCTTACATTCGTGTTACGTTCTTTTGTTTCGGTCGATGTTCTGATGTAACTTTCATTGGCGAAGTTAACACGAACTACCCGAACATGAGCCGAACATAAGTCGATAATAACCCGAATCGTATGAATATAGGGAGACATTAAACCGAATATCAGCCGAATGATAGACGATTTACTCGAATAAAATACAACATTCCCCAGATAAAAAGATGAATAAGGCAAGATCAATCGGGTCTATTGAAGATATTGGCAAGAACACAAGTCGAATTACACGAATAAGATAGGATCACAACTCGAATTTCCCCCGAACAACAGCAGAATCATCGAGTCTGTGTCGGGTGGTACACGTGGGACCACGTGGGAAAACCCGAGCACGCCGAGATGTGCACACGACACAGCAGATAGAGAGAGGAGCGAGGCGCGATTGCACACGACACAGAAGAATGCGAGGCGAATCGTACGCTGGCAGCCACGTGCACGGGCCCCATATATAGCTGCCGGAGCCTGCATCAGTCTCACACCCTCCGCACAAGTTGTCCCGACAAGTTCTCCCTCTCCACACAACACAGCAACCACCAAGATGGGCAAGGGCGACAAGCTACCACGTCGCACACCTACCAGGAAGGCCAAGGAAGCAGCAGAGCCTTCCATGGACCTCTTCGCCTCCCAGGAGCCGCCGGCAGCAGAAGGGGAGGATCTGGTGATACATAGTTCATCAATCTCTGAAGGGAGTGATGAAGAAACTGATTTTCAACCAGGACAAACCCTTCCAGAGTCACAGGACCTCACCCACATGGAGTCACTTCCCATGCTAAAACGTCAACGGCATGAGCTGGTCCACACTTTCCCTGAATTAGGAGAGACGCCATCCCACAACGTGGATGAGGATGCTACCGCCGACCCCAACCCTTCGTCAGGAACGCCACCCACGCCGTCACCCGAGCCAGGCCCCTCCAATGCCCATCAGGTCAAGAAACCAACGCCGCCTGCCAGAACAGATATCTCGAAAAGAAAGCGGACATACGCCATCCTGCCTGTGAAGGATGAAGTCGCTGTTGCCGAGTGGTACCGGGGGAATGACTTCTTCTATAACAAGAAACTCAGGGCTCATCGAGACCGGGACATCCGGGATCGGGCTATGACCAACAAGGCCGCGGAACTCAATGTTACAGGTGGGTTGAGTGCAGTTGTTGCGTATAATTAAAGTGGCCATATGCAAAATATATTATTGTTGTCCAGTGATACAAAGTGCCGTCTACAGTGTTGATTGTTTAATGCCAAATCTTGTTATTTACTGTCCAATTTTTATAAAGTGCCATCTACAGTGTCGATTGTTTAATGTCAAATCTTGGTATTTACTGTGTGCTTACTGTGTGCTTACCTGTGATGTCAAAAGTGTGAATAAAGAGCTTCCATTTATATATACTGTATATACTCGGCGCGTTTGATAGTACATTTGTTATATTATTTTTGTAAACAGTGCTTATAATATAGGTTTATATTCCAGTTGACGTTCTCGGCAAATGGATGGAGGGAATGCGGACCAGGTATGTGAAACTGATGGAGCTGCCCTCAGGTTCTGGGACACATGAGCTTACCGAGAGGGAGACCTGGATAGTCCAGGCCTTCTCATTTCTACAGCCTCACATCGTGAAGCTTCCCACCAGGAAGAGCAAGGTACGTTATATTACAACAACTTATAAATATCTGCTAAACAATACTAAAACATGGGAAAGGACAGTAATAGGTCGAGTATAATTTTTCAACTTATGTTTGTATATTTACAATAATCATAACATACAAGTTCCCATACAACATTACATAGTTATACATGATTTTGTGTTAATTTATATGGAACAGTCACACTGCATGAAGTATTCCAATTGTCAAGAACATTGTATTTACATTTGAAAATAATCAACATATATAATCTAACTATAACCACTGATTCCGCCACATTATGACTCAATATTTTATATCACAATTTCACATGTTAGTTGATAAATTTTCACCTAAGCATTAACATAATTGAAATAGTTATTACATAGTTAATTAATCTTTTATAGAACATTGTAGTAAATCGGAGAATATCAGGAACTACAATAACTCTTTCCCCAATATTATGACTCAATATCTTTTGTAGAAATTGCATTTCAATATTAATTGTCACCATTATTCTGATAAACTAACTGCCCCATATATTTCACAGAAGTACAAAAAGAAAGGAGGTTCCCTTCAACCCGTTGTCACCCACATCGCTCCTACGGCTGCGGAGGAGCTGGCCGACGACCCGATGGCGGAGGAGACGTCGCAGGAGGCGTCACAGGAGCCCGGTGTCCCTCCCACCACCCAGGAATCAACTCCCTCTACATCCACGGGCCGTCGCCGCACCAAAGCGCCTACGGGTGATGCCATGGAGAGCGACCTGTACGACAAGGTAAATATTAGTATTATTTAACTTAACCATCGAATGCTTATCATCAGTACTATTTTTATGTGACTATTCTGTGTTGTCATACTGACACGTATATGTTATCAGAACTGGAGACGGAAAAAGACATCACTATTATTCATGTTTGCATACATTTCTTTTCATGCACGTCTCAATATTCATATGGTCCCCAATACATTCGTGACTTGAATTTATGTCTTCTTCATTATTAAATGATACAATAATATTCATATGCTCCCCAATACATTTGTCACCTGATATTTATGTCTTCTTCATGAATTAATGCTAAACATTTTTGCCCACAGCTACGACAAGGGGAGAAGTACCTGAACGAGCTCTACAACAGGTGGGATGCGACGAAGAAGGCAGCGACCCCAGCCCAGCATTCCCTTAAACTCTTCCATCACTATGTCCAGGACCACCTCTCTCAATTAGAACCTTCACTTCTCGACCACTACCAGATGGAAGTAATGCGCTTCACACATGCCATGCGTGCCCACAGCCGTGGGACAGGCCCCCTCCCACGGGTGGGTAATCTGGACGGAGAGCCCCAAAACCCACGCCATGGGTCTTCCAAGCCCACCCCTCACAACACCCAGCACAACGTCTACTAAGAGAACCTGCAACCTCCAGGCCCTTCCTACTACCACGGTGGAAAGAATATCGGGGACGACCTGAAGCCAATCCAGTGGAGATGAACAGGCCACACACCCCAAGGATGGTTGACATTTCACCCGGGTTTGTCAGTAGGATCATATATTATGATATAATATATTATTATATATTATTATATATTATGATATTATTATATATTATGATCATATGTCAGTAGGAATATTACTAATATTCTTAATTGATTGTGGGTCAGTATAGATAACATTGTGGTGTAACTTGCTCATAAGGTCTCAATATTAATGTGGTGTAACTTGCTCTTGCCCATCATTTCATATTACCTAATATTCCTATTTGATTGTGGGTCAGTATAAATAACCTTGAGGTGTTACTTGCTCATAAAGGTGTCAATATTAATTTGGTGTAACTTGCTCTTGCCCATCATTCATATTACTCAATATTCCTAGTATTTTGTTGGTCAATCTATATAGCAATTATGGCTAATAACTTGATCTTATTACTCATCATTGTTATTAAAATAGAATGCAATTGGGTCTAATAACTTGCTCTTATTACTCATCATTTATATAAAAATATGTTGCTATTCTTGTTGGGGTCACTATAGAAACCACATGATTAGTGAGGGCTGTGGTTGGGGTTGGCTGTGTCTATAATAGGTTGCTAGTTATTTTTACTTGGTCTAACCTAATAGTCATAGTTTTGTGGGGGCAGGATGGTGGAAACCATGGATTCGTGATATTGATATGTACAAAATATTATGCTAGGTAGTGTATATAATATGGGGGCAATAATGAGTGTATTTACATAGAAAACAAAATTGTAAGCTGTTTGGATATTGAACAAATATAATATGTTTAGTAGTATATAATATGGTGGCAAGGAGTGTATAAATATATAAACATGATTCGTAAGCTGTTTGAATATTGAATACAATGATTATGTATATATGATGGTTCTACTTTTCCTTTTTATACAATACAATGACTAATAATGATTATGTGTATATGTTGGTTGTAATGTTCCTTTTTACACAATACAATGTGTACTAACAATATTTACACAATACAATGAATATGGGGAACATGAATGGAGGATATTAATAGTTTTCTAAACAAAACAAGAGTTTATGTTAAATGGAATACATAATACAATATTGAGGGGCTAAATTAATTTAGCTTGACGTTTTCAAAAGCTAATGATATCTCATTATACAAGAGAATAATTTATGTAGACTGAATACATAATACAATATTGAGGGGATACATTTATTTAGCTTGACGTCTTCAAACGCTAATGATACCTCATTAGACAAGAGAAAATTGTATGTAGACTGAACTCATAATACAATATTGAGGGGCTAAATTAATAAGCTTGGCGTTTTTTAATGATAAGGAAAACTCATTATTATAAGAGATATACTAGAGATGCTAGGAAACTATAATATTCAGAATAAAAATAATTTACATCTTATTTATGATAGTTGCAGATGAACTAGAAATGTGACCGGAATAATTTGGTAATCATGACAGTCTAATAGGTCTGGCATATCAATTAGGTTGGGCATGGATTTATGGGGAATAATTGGAATGGCAACTTACCTGTTCAGTTTTGAGGTGCCTGCCAGGGCAGGCGCTGTTCTGGCCGGCTGTAGTATTCTGCCAAGTAGTCCCTGTGAAGTTTGGCAGTGGCTGGTCCCCTCTGCCGCTGCAATGGTTGTAGTCCATCCAAGGGGTCCCTGCTCCAGTCACCTTGTTCAACGTTCTCCTGGCGCTGAGATGCTTGTCCTTGTTGTCCTTGGCGTTTGTCTATGAGGAGATTGTAGAGTATACAGGACACGATGACTACCTTCTCCACGGTGGTGGGCTGAATGTTCATGGTTGTGAGGAGACACCTGAAGCTGAACACCATACTGAACTCAATTAGTTTTCCAGAACGCCCCAGCCAGCAGTCCCTCCAAAGTAAACGTAATGAAGCCATATAATGCTTATCTTCTGATCTAGCTACTATTTCCAATTGGGGTAGAGAAAACCTTGTTACATTCAATGCTTCCAAAACTCAATTTATCCACCTTACAACCCGTCAGGAACCTCCAGAGGACTATCCCTTATTCTTCAACAATACAAAAATCAACCCTTCAACTTCCCTCAATGTTCTAGGTGTCTCTTTGTCTTCTGCTCTCACTTTGAAAGACCATATTACCAGTCTCGCTAAGGCAGCCTCCCAGAAGCTGGGTGTGCTCAACCACCTCAAGGGGTTCTTTACCCCTGCTCAGCTACTTGCTCTGTACAGGGGCACAGTGTGTCCTTGTATGGAGTATTGTTCACATGTGTGGGGAGGATCCTCTCACACCGCACTCCTAGATAAAGTAGAAAGGAAAGCTTTTCGTATCATTAACTCCCGTCCACTCACCAACTCTCTGCAATCTCTTTCTCTTCGCCGCAATGTTGCATCTCTCTCACTATTCTATCGCTACTACAATAATCAGTGTTCCTCGGAGTTTCCCAGTGTATACCACCTCCTCTACGTAGGGTACATAGTACCCGCCTTGCAACACAATTCCACCCCTACTCTGTGCAACTCTCCAACCCAAGAGTGAAATGCTATTCTCAGACTTTCTTCTATTCAACTGCTGAGCTCTGGAACTCTCTCCCAGAATCAGTCTTTCCCTCTTCCTATGACTTAAATTGCTTCAAACTCCGTGTGTCCAGGCATTTTAGCTCGAACGTCCCATGATTTCGACCCTGTCACTCTTTGAAATCTGGGGAGGCACTCGCTGCAGGCAGTTATGCCTTTTGTCTCCCTCATTCACATAGAAAACAAAAACAAAAAACTTAGGCACGGAAGGTGAAACAAGTCAATTGCATAATTTTTAAGAAAGACACCAAACTTCATACCGTATCTCCAAATATACGTATCATAATATATATTTCTATTAACCCTTATTCTTCGTTATACAAGTACTATTACGGCCCTCCCTTATATTGGAGGTCTCTCTCTCTCTCTCTCTCTCTCTCTCTCTCTCTCTCTCTCTCTCTCTCTCTCTCTCTCTCTCTCTCTCTCTCTCTCTCTCGTTACATTACATTCAACATATAAGATAATAATCCTTCCTACATGCATTTGAAGGCCACGTTATATCGTAGACACTACTATCACACTGCACCATATCACGAGCACTATCATTACAGTCTTGAACAGTAACGTCAGACACTTGAAGTATCCCGGGTTGCTATATACTCTATCACATTTATATTCAGTTGTGATCTGTGGACTGACATTCTGTTCCAGTGTACCCTAACAGTCATATTGTTCTAATCATAGCTATGATGAATGCCTCGCACTACATGTGGCATGACCTATAAAGTCTAGCGCTTCATTGGGTTATACTTTAAGAAGTGACATATAAATACAATGTTTCTGAGATTGTTTGTTGTTGCCTCAAAACGGCCACACTCTGAACCGGCCAGAACCAGAATGGCCACACACTTCTAAGTTAATATTCCTCAATTTAACCTAAGTAAGCCTATAGTAACGTAACCAGATATGACCCGACCTAACCTACTATGGATTTCAAAGGCAGCGTCACACTGTTTTTCGCAAATATCTCTCAAATGAATTGTTGTATCAGTATGGTATTTCAGCACAAAGCCTGTTACACCCCGACCTAATTTATGGCCGATATAGCATTTTGCTATATGTGTTTCAGTGACAGTGACAGTCAGTGACAGAGAAGGTTGTGTTAATCTGAGCTCCTGCCCGGACCACTTACCAGTGACCTTTAGTGACCATTACACCTACCTGTGTTTGGGGGCAGTGCACTCGTGTTATATAAAAGTGTTATAGCTCAGTTTTTAGCTGTTAGTTTACTTGTTTTTGTTTTTCTGTACTTAGTTTCTTGTTCCTCGCTAAGCTTATTGGGATCATGGCAGGTATGGAGTGCGAGTCTCTAACTGATCTGCATCATCTTATTCTCCAGGTAAGAGAGGAGATGGTTGTGGTGAAGGAAGAGGTCTTGGCTCTAAGGGAGGTTAATGTTAAACTTCAGAGGGAAGTGGATTTGATTAAAGACGAAAATCTAGCTTTCAAGCTTAGCCAAGAGGAAATAAAGTCAAGTAAGGGGAAAAGGGAGGAAGTTGATGAAAAATTGTATTCATGGCAGGTTGTTAAAAATACGGGTGGGAAAGTCACACTCAAGAAGCAGGATAGTAGAATAGGTATGAGTGTGACAAATACATTCTCTCCTTTGCGAGACGAATGTGAGGGAAAAGATAGTCAGGATAAGGGAGGGATAACCGAAGTGCCTGCCGCCGACTCAGCTCCAACCTCTGACGCTGTGCTACCTACCACCACCACTACCCCCACCACCACCACCACCAAGGGACCTTCTGCCACCACCGGGGGTTCTCCAACTGCAGCTGCTGGATCCTCCCGAGGGAAAGGTAAGTCTGTGTCCCGAGAAGGTAAGTCTGTGTCGATTGTGGGCGACTCCATGGTAAGACATTTAGTTAGGGCTACCCGCACTAAACTTAGGAAGGTTGTGTGTCTGCCTGGCCATGGAGTTGGGAGGGTTTTAGAGAAGATGGACCACATCTTGGAAGATAGTGGAGATAACCCCATTATCTGTCTCAGTGCCGGGAGTAACGATGTTGGTAAGGGTAGAAGTGAGGAACTGCTGCAGCAGTATCGGGATGTGTTAGATAAAGTTAGGATGAAGGGAGGGATCCCTGTAGTACATTGTATCCTACCCAGAAGAGGAGTTCCCAAGGAATGGACATCCAGGGCGATTGGTGTCAATTGCCGTTTGGAGAAATATTGCAAAGAAAAAGCAATACCATTCATTGATAACTGGGATAGTTTCTATGGGAGAGATGGGATGTACGCAAGGGATGGGGTTCATCTTTCACGGTTAGGGGTTTCTACATTAGCTAGTTCTTTAGATAGGGTGGTTGTGGGGTTTTGAACAGAAATATTGAGAGTGTAAATGAGAGGTTAATTGGAACAATTTTAGCGTCAGGCGAAAGCGATAAGGATATTCAGTCTCATGCTAAAAATGATGACTATAATGCAAATAATAGTAGTGATGGTGCAACAGAAGATGGAAATGTCGCTAAAAACAAAGGTAAATTAGGTATAAAGAAAAGAAGTAAATTGAGAGTATATTACACAAACTGTAGGAGTCTATGTAACAAAATGAACGAACTTAGAGCCCTTGTTAGCAAAGAAAATATAGACATAATAGCGCTAACGGAAACGTGGATTAATACAGAAACCAGGCATTTTTTAGCAGAATTTGATATACCAGGATATAGTTTGTTTAAATATGACCGAACAAGTAAGAGGGGTGGCGGTATAGCAGTGTTTGTCAGGAGTACATTAAAAAGCTGTATTAAATCAGGTATTAGACTAAATAACGATAATGAAAGTGTTTGGGTAGAGGTTAACGAAGGTAGTGAGACCATAGTTATTGGAGTTATGTATAGACCGCCAAATATGAGTAGAAATGACGGAACGTCATTATGGGAGGAAATTAAAATGGCATCAAGGTTTAGCAATGTGTGCATTATGGGGGATTTTAATTTTCCGAATATAGATTGGCAGCATCAAATAGGAGACTCTGATTCTGAGGAGTTTATAGAGGTAGTACAAGATAGTTTTTTATTTCAATTCATAGATACGCCGACTAGAGGTAATAATATTCTCGATTTAGTTTTCAGTAACAATGAACATATGGTAAATAATGTAGAGATAGGGGACCACCTAGGAAATAGTGACCACAATTCTGTGTATTTTAATATACAATGGAAAGGTAATACCAGAGAGAATACAACATTAATACCTGACTTTAGAAAAGCCAATTATGGTGGGTTAAGAAGAGCCCTATTAGCGGACCCTATGGTCAAAAAATTAAGTCGATCCAGGTGTCCAAATGAGTGTACCCCTTCTCAGGCACCTGTCATCTTAAGTCAGGAAGAGACGTCAACCTTGGTAGATACATACGATAATTTTATCAAGTCAGTATTCAATGCACAAAATAAATACATCCCCAAAAGAAAATTTAGATCAACACAGAACCAACCCCAATGGATGAATAATAGACTATTAGATCTTCTAGGACAAAAGAGAGGAATATATAGAAAAATTAGAAAAGGCGAAATTCACCTACTTGCTTACTATCAGAATCTATCAAGACAGGTAAAAAAGGATATTAGGAAAGAAAAAAGAAATTATGAAATTAAGGTTGCCAATGACTCAAAAAATAATCCTAAAGCTTTTTACCAACTATATAAATCCAAGGTTAGAGATGTAATTGGTCCCCTTAAAACTTCGATAGGAGAAATGACAGAAAATGATTTAGAAATGTGCAGTACATTAAATGGTCAATTTCTTTCCGTTTTCACTAATGAAAATTTGGCACAGTTTCCAGAAGTCCGTAAGGTATATAGCGATAGTATAGAAAATAGGTTAAGTACGGTTACTATAAGTAGAAATGATGTGCTTAAGGAAATTGACAGACTGAAACCTCATAAATCGCCTGGTCCTGATGAGGTATATGCTAGAGTATTAAAAGAATGTAGGGATGAGTTAAGTTACCCATTAACATTTTTATTTAACAAGTCATTGGAGACAGGTATAGTTCCAGAAGCTTGGAAGCTTGCAAACGTAGTTCCGATCTTCAAAAAAGGTGACAAATCAATAGCATCCAATTACCGTCCCATTAGTCTTACATCAATCATAGGAAAGCTACTAGAGTCAATTATTGCTAGTAAAATTAGAAACCACTTAGATACATTTAATTTAATAAATTCTTCTCAGCATGGATTCACTCAGGGACGTTCTTGCCTTACTAATTTGCTTAGTTTTTTCTCAGAGGTATATGAAGCAGTAGATAATGACAAGTCATATGATATAATATATTTAGATTTCAGTAAAGCTTTCGACAGAGTCCCCCACGAGAGATTGATGAGAAAGGTTGAGGCGCATGGAATAGGTGGGGCGTTGTTGGGATGGATTAGGTCATGGCTAATTGGTAGGAAGCAGAGAGTCAGCATAAATGGTACGAAGTCAGAATGGGGAGCAGTCAAAAGTGGTGTCCCCCAGGGATCTGTATTAGGTCCTCTGTTGTTTGTTATATACATAAATGACCTTGATTTAGGTATAACTAGTAGGATAAGTAAATTTGCAGACGATACCAAGATGGGGAGAACAATTGATTCAGATAGAGATATAGAGTGCCTCCAAAGGGATCTAGATACCTTACACGAATGGTCAGTAAATTGGCAGATGAAGTTTAACATTGACAAATGCAAGGTATTAAAGATAGGGAAGATGCATACAAATGTTAAATATAAACTAGCTAATGTGGAATTAGAAAACTCGAATTGTGAGAAAGATCTAGGTGTGTTTGTTAGCAATGATTTGAAGCCTAGACAACAGTGTATAAGCGTTCGAAACAAGGCAAACAGGATTCTCGGGTTCATCTCAAGGAGTGTGAGTAACAGAACTGCTGATGTTATCTTAAAACTTTACTTGTCATTAGTGAGACCCCATATGGATTATGCTGTTCAATTTTGGTGTCCTTATTACAGAATGGACATAGATTCATTGGAGAGAGTACAACGTAGAATGACAAAAATGATCCATAATATTAGAAATCTTCCGTATAAAGAAAGGTTGAAGAAATTAGGCTTACATTCGTTAGAGAGACGCAGAGTTAGAGGGGATATGATAGAGGTGTTCAAGTGGGTTAGTGGGATTAACAAAGGGGACATGACAAATGTACTAAAGCTCAGTGATAGCGAAAGAACTCGTACCAATGGTTTCAAATTAGATTAATTTCGTTTCAGAAAAGATATAGGCAAATATTGGTTTGGTAACAGAGTTGTAGATGGGTGGAATGGACTACCAAGTGCTATAGTGGGATTAAAAACGATAGGGAGCTTTAAGATAAAATTGGATAAGCATATGGACGAGAAGGGTTGGGTGTGAAGGGGGATCAGCAGGGTTGGGCCAATCAGCGCTCTGCAGACCCCCGTAATCCTGCGTTAATCTCTAACCGTTTTGGTAAGATGATCCTCAGGGTATTAGAGTGTTGAGCCTATAATTGGGCTTTGTAATTGGGGTTGTGTGGGACAGGGATCTGCCTTGCTTAGGCCAATCGGCTTTCTGCAGACTCCCATTTTCTTATGTTCTTATGTGTTACGTTAGCAGTTTACTCGTGAATATTAAGACGAAGCCGGGAGGTCACGTGTACACATTCAAAGGAATGTGTAGTATTCGTCTTGCCCCCCCAACACCCCCCAGACCACTGCTTAGCTACCCCTAAATCTCCCCCTCCTCACCTTCCTTACCCCTCACCGTCTCCCCATCCACACCCCCTCCTCACTCTCGTCTCCCTGCATCTCCCATCAATATATTATACGGTTCATGTTATGCACTGTACTTGTAGCTACTTATATTATGTCAGTATATATATAGATATAATAATTATAGTGTATGCACTAATATTCATGCAGCTTACGATATTATTGAGTACGTAAACAAGGGGTAGTGCAAATTATTATGGAGGCAAGACGTATTCCACACTGTTAATTACTGTATAACCGGATGTTTGTGCACATGTGGTAGAAGGACAAAGAACATGTTCTATTGGTATTACCTGTGGTCTGGACCTATTGTGATAACTTATTTTTATTTGTGCTAAATACTGTGCATTCATCATAAAATATAAACATGGTTAAGTTAAGATATTAATATTTTGTTAACTTGTGTCGTTGATAACCACATCACCTATAGACTGCATATACTTCTCTCCATCACTGCATCTCTCATTGTAGCCTTATCAAATAAATATAAAGTACCAAATATACTGCATATATTGTGACGTATCATTAGGACTATTACATACATTACATTACTGTCATGAAGTAGATGCATTATGATCGATAAATATATTGTAGGAATAAAATGAGGCAAATATGACAATACTGTAAACCATTTATTCGCTATCACTGCCCATGAAAACATCGTCAGAAAGTGACGAGGAATGGGGGGGGGGGGGGGGGCAATTACAGGAGGCGGAATGTATTCAATAAAGGCACACTTTACATATCATGACACGGTTCAGAACACACGTGATAACATACGATTCCGTTTATTTGGTTTACTACACATGACTGCATGCATTGGCCTCCTAATACACACATACGGCAAAACAGCCATTACCAAGGGGATTATGCATTGCTTTCATGCTCGTTCGCCCCACTTCTCGTTTCCATGCCCAGACATAGCAGTAACTGTATGAATAATAGCAAAGTATGATACTTAAATACATAATTATATAGTATTTAATGTACGTAATCACAATAACCTAAGTATTCACGATAACATAAACCGTATACTACAGCTTTGAAAGAGGGAGGGTGAGTGGGAGTAATGAGGGAGACGGGGAGAGGGTGAACTAGGCACTGGGGTAATGGTCTGGGGGTTGGTAGGGGGGTTGGAGGGGTTAGACAGTACCCCACACTTGTCTGAATGTGTACAAGACCCTAGAGGCGATGACTGGATTAGACTTAATATTCTTCAGTAAACTTCTGACTAAACACTTATGGCAATGTAATATATTATCTATAAATTAGGTCGGGGTGTAACAGGCTTTGTGCTGAAATACCATACTGATACAACAATTCATTTGAGATATATTTGCGAAAAACAGTGTGACGCTGCCTTTGAAATCCATTTTTTTAGTAGTGTAATTTAACCTAACCAATCCTTTTTAATCAAACTTAATAACATTTTACCTAACCAATCCAAATATAACATAACATAACATAACATAAATATGCCGAATTTAATCAAACCAGACATGACGAGACAGAGAAACGGGCGAGGGACGGCGAAAGTGGTCCATCAGAATAGGAACTTAAAATGTTGTTTCTGTTCGGGCTCTGTCTCGTGTCGGCCACCCCCAGCAATGGGATATGTCCCTGAGTATATACATACATACACATGACCTAACCTAACCTAAGCAAGGCTAGCCTATCGTAATATAATCAAACCAATCTTGGCTGTTTAGGATCATGGCACTTTATGATGTGGCGTTTTCGGAGTGTGGACGTGTTGACATGTTTTTCGGAGTGTGGACGTGTTGACATGTTTTTCGGAGTGTGGCCGTGTTGACATGTTTTTAATTTTGACTAAATGGATTCATTGTGCCCTTTGTATAAGAAACGCTTCATTAAGTATCCATTGTTTTTAACCTTTAGCAGATCCGATACACATGGCTTTATGCTTTCTAGCTATTTCTAGACGATTATATTAAGATTAGGAAGTGTATATGGAAGTCAAAGGGTGAATTGAGAGAGTCTTTAGTCTTATATTTCCCACATATACTACCTAATCTGTATAAAACTTTGCCAGAATACTCTGTCAAAATGTTTCATACTCTTCAAAGGGTTAACTATACGATAACTACAGAAACAGTAACTGTAAAGCAATGCACGAAACTCTCCCACTAAACGCGCCCTTCGTTCCGGATTTCATTCACCATCTGGATTTCTTTCTAGCTCGTCAAAAGTCAAGTATAAATAACGCAGTCGGGATATTATCTCACCTGTACGTCAATAACGCAGTCGGTATATTATCTCACCTGTACGTCAATAACGCAGTCGGTATATTATCTCACCTGTACGTCAATAACGCAGTCGGTATATTATCTCACCTGTACGTCAATCTCATTTAAGGCGGATTTCCATGAGCTGCTTTTCTGACATTTTTTGCGGGGCAATTCTGGTCTGGAAGATTTTGAATTAGACTTTTTTTAATAACGAATTTACCTATGTCATTCTACCACCAATCCAGTTGCAGGCACCAGTTTAATTAGATACTGTGATGTTGTGAGAAGAGAGTTGCCGATCAGAAGTTGTCGGGAAAAGCAGCTCGTGGAAATCCGCCTTAAACAAAGACCCCAGCTGCATGTCTTGCCTTCCCCATCACACACTCTGCGGCACTAATAAGGGGGATGTTCTTAACCTATTCAGTACCAGTGACGTCTTATCATTATATTCGGGTTACAATTAGACGATATTGTTTAGAGTCTACCTCTACGACTCAAATGGACAAATACGATATCAATAAACCCTCTTAATAACATGGTCCTTCTTAAACTGCATCTATCTATCTATCTATTGCCGGACGCCTTACTCCCCTTACGAGGGTGGCCATACACAGAATGCCCCCAAGCGGACCTATTCCCTGTGAGAGGGACAACCCGAGCCATAAATCGTCTAATTTTAGCCAGAATTAAAGGTAAAAAGGTGTCATGGTGCTGAAGTAGTTAAACAATTATTTCCCTTCACAGCGACTCTCATGGACTAAATAACTTGGAAAATGTCGTTATCTTCAGAAATTGATATGCAGATCCGTCTAATTTCTGTAAACAACGCTCATTCTCATAGTGTTCATTCGGTATCTGGCACTGTGAAGGGAAATAACTGTTTACGAATACAAGCATAACTCTAGCCCATGATGAGTCTTCGAACACTAATACAGAACATCTGATTATAAAGTAAAGAATGTATGAGAATATGCGATTCAATTAAAATTAGACGTCGTAGAATATAATCGTCTAATAATTGCCAGAGTATTATGAAAATGATGTCACCGGTACTGCAAGGGTTAAATTATTATGCTCTAAACTGTCCACAAATTATTGAATCCAGCTGTACACTAGGATGCCATAATTTCCAGAAATTCCAGCCCACTTAGACCTATATATATATATATATATATTAGAGGACTTCACCTATTTCTAATTGTGGAAGTACCGTACCCTATATATCTGGAATCGAATTTATGAATAAATTTGTTTTGACATAAACTACAACACAATATACCGGTACACTATTTATTGAAAAGCAAGTTCTATCCCAAAAATCACTCAAGATAGTTATACTTGCATAAAGATAAACATAAGGGGTCCACGAATTATACTTGCATAAAGATAAACATAAGGGGTCCACGAATTATACTTGCATAAAGATAAACATAAGGGGTCCACGAATTTGTATGAGTGAGCTAGAGACTATGGCACCTGGTTGTACCTTACGTCGGGAGATCCATTCTTATTCTAGCCTTCGATCCCCCCTCACGAGTCTTTCAATCCTAAGTGAGTGTCTGTTTACCCTGCAGTCCGAGCCACTCACTCCCACTACCTCTTTTGTCAGTCACATATCCCACCCATTAAACAGGTTGACGGATATAATGCTGCTTAGTCATCGTATATGTCTGTTTTATCTAGTTGGGATTTGTGTGTGCTGTATAAGTGCTTGCCTTATTTTTGTGTACGTGTAGTATTGTTTGTGTATTTATGTGCTTCTATGAGGATGTGTGTGTTTGTGTGTACAGCGGCGTTCATTACTGGTGTCAATGCATATTCGGAGCTTCCTCAAGCTGAAATGAATCCCATAATTAATTGGAATTTACATTTTGGAGGATGTTTTACGGGAACTCAAAATGTCTTTGAATTTGTGACTGCAGCTGTAATTGACAATACAAGTAGCTGATACAATCGTATGCACTAACAACAGGTACAGCTCTCAGCACTTCGCCTTAAACAAGCTGGTTAATATCAGTATAATCTAGCAGATCTCGGTTTGTAATTGATACAATATTTAGTGAAATCTGGCAATGGAATGCTTTTTGGTTTCTGTCTGTCTCTTTTCCTGTATTACTGTTCGTACTTCGGGGGCGGGATGTCAGGATTCCTCCACCAATTGTAAAATTCACCTTCTAGACGAGATAGAGAAAGGGGAGAGGGAACGTAAAAGTGGTCCAGAACCCTAAGAATTAGAACTTTAAATGTTGTATATGTTCGGGCTCAGTCTCGAGTCAGCCACTCCCATCTATTGGGTATTTGCCCGAGTACATACATACTGTACATACATACACTACATACATGATGCATGCATGCATATATACATACATACCTATACATGCACAGATGATAAAATATCAACAAAAATAAAACTGGTTACCGGTAAATAAATAATCAGCATGTGTAAAATCGGAAGTGCAGGGAACCAATATGTAAAAGACAGTACCGGTATAATTGATGCAGTGAAAGTTGAATGAGGGAGAACACTTACTAGGGCATGTGTCAGAAATGTTATTACAATTTGTACCGGTACCACCTTTGACTACAGACACGTATACACTAGTGTATGATAAACTTGAGACAATGAACATTGAATCAGGGTAAACATTGATTCTGACATAACACAAAAGGAATGTTTCAAAATATTTATCAAAGTGTCTGAATTATTGAATAACGTTGATAACTCCTCTCACTGCGGGTGAATGTACACGAATAGCACTGAAAGCAGTGAAGAGCATGTATGAGGGTGCAAAGGTGGCAGTACGTGTGGAGAGTGAGCAGAGCGAGTTCTTTGACCTGAATGTTGGTTTGAAACAGGGGTGTGTGATGTTCCCATGGTTGTTTACTGTATATATGGATGGAGTCATGAAAGAAATACTATCAAGAGCAGTGGATGTTGGTATATCGCTGAAAAAGGGAGGGAAATGAGTGGAAGCTACCTATACTGCTGTTTGCGGATGATACAGTTCTGATGAGTGATAATGCATGGGAGTTGCAGGGTCTGGTAAATGAGTTTAGAACAGTGTGCGAAAAACGGAATTTGAAGGTAAATGCGGGGAAGAGCAAGGTTATGGTCTTCGAAAGGGGTGAAGTCACAGAGTGTAAGGTGAAGCTGAACGGTCAGGCTATGGAGATCGTCAACTCTTTTAACCCGGGAACTGCGGGAAGACTCTTAAGAGTTCCCCCGGCGGACTGCGGGAAGACTCTTAAGAGTCAGAGAAAAAAAAAAAAACTTTAAACATCGAAAAAAAAAAAAAAAAAAATTTTATTTTATATATTTTTTTTTTGCCCCTGGGCCATGCAAAATATCACTCCTCTACCTCCTCTCCTTCCTCACTTTCCTCCCCTCCTTCAGTTATCACCTATTTTCCCTGTTATTTCCTTATTCTGAGGTATATTTTCATGTTAACATTAGCGAGTTGCAAGCAGGGCATTGGCATCACTGTTAGCAAGCGAGTGCAAGAGAGAGAGAGAGAGTATCGATCTACTGTGTCTCAGTGGCCTTGGGGGAAATTGGCGGGAAAGCAGGTTGCCTCACCCATACATTATACAACTCGCGGCCTGTATCTCCGATTTTGACCATCCAAACGCTGTTTTCACTCGTTTTATTGTTGTTTCAGGTTAATACCTTTATAATCAACCCATAATAGGCGTGTATGGATAAGTATTAATGCTATTTATGGTAAAATGAATATTTTAGTGATGGAAACACCTCAAATACATGCGCACAGGCAGACGTTTCTAATTACCCCCATGCGCACTTGTTAGGTTAAGTATCTGGGCAGTGTGTTGAGTAAAGATGGGACTATGGATGAAGAAGTGCGGGAGAGGGTACAACAGGGGAAGAGGGTTGTAGGAACGCTGAAAGCAGTAACAAAAAGGTGGCTGGCCAACTTCCTAGCAGGCAGATGTGCACACGTATCTTTTGCCGGTCAGTCATCTAAAATCAGAAACTTTCCAAACGGAGTCCCACAAGGATCCGTTCTATCGCCCGCACTCTTCAATCTGTACATGCACGATATAACTACACCCAATACGCCCCAAATAAACTTAGCCTCCTATGCAGATGACATAACACTCACATGCACACCATGACCCAAAAAGAGCAACAGATCTCCTTCAACCCTATCTCAACACACTACATGGCTGGTGCACTACAAACAGACTTAATCTAGCCCCAGCCAAATCCACCGCAACCCTGCTCACAAGTTGGACAGGAGAACACAAATACATCCCTCAACTCACCATAAACAACACACCCCTAACACATACACACACACCCAAAATCCTAGGAGTAACATATGATACTCATATGACATTCAAACAGCACACCACAAACATTAAAAAGAAACTGACACCCAGACTTAACGCCCTCAGGTCACTTGCTCACACAAAATTTGGACACAACAAAGAAACTACCACCACAGTATATAAACAATACATAAGATCAGTGATGGAATACGCAAGCCCAGCCTGGGCTTCTAACCTAGCTGAAACACATCATAAGACTTTACTGACTATTCAAAACAAAGCCCTGAAGATCATTACAGGCTGCACAGCTACTGCACCCACAGATCACCTACATCAAGAAACCAAAATCCTCAAAGTCAAAGACCATCTGGACATGAGAGGCACTCAATTCCTGGCAGCAGCCTCCACGAACCAAGACCACCCACTAAACTACATATGGCAACACACCCACAGACACCAAGAAATATCAAAACAACACCCAGCACACGGTATCACACACAATTATTGTCCTCTCTCCCTCCCTGCCCACCCCGAACCAACTTCCGGAAGCACATCCATACTCATATCTCTCACCGATCCATCCACTCACTCACAGACAACACACAGCTGCATGCACGACCTCCCGAAATCCATCCTTCCGAATCCTCCCTTCCTCGCGAGGACAGAGTCCACCTGGCCAGGCTGAGATGCGGACACCATCCAGCTCTCCTGAGCTATCAGAAGAGACTGGATGACTCCGTTGTCGACTCCTGCCCGGGATGTAACACAGCACCCCATACCATTAAACACATCATAGAAGACTGCATTTCACACAACCACTTACGCCAACAACACAATCTACACTCAATGAGAGCTCTGTGGGAAAGCCCGATCGTGGCCATGGCCTTCCTCAGGGACTCGGGGCTGTTCGGCCAGGCAGCTTAGGGAACAACAACAACAACAACAACAAGAAATAGGGTGGTCAGTATGGAAGTGAAGAAGTCCTTGCATGACAGTGTGGTAATCCCGGCACTGACTTAAGGCCGCGTCATACAAAAGTCGAACGTCGGGCGACCTACTCCCGAACAGGATGACTTGCCAAAAAAAATCAAATTTCAGAAAGTTCGGGTTGATTCGGGTCAAATCGGCCAATGATCTTGTTGATTCTGGGGAAGTTCTGGGGATGTTCATGGGTGCAGACGAATATCTTGTGGGTCGGCCAGAAGTTAATGCATGCGTTAACTTTTGGCCGATATTCGGGTGTAAAAACCGTTAAAAAATGGTCGGCTCTCATTCAGGTTATGGTCGGCTTACATTCGTGTTACGTTCTTTTGTTTCGGTCGATGTTCTGATGTAACTTTCATTGGCGAAGTTAACACGAACTACCCGAACGTGAGCCGAACATAAGTCGATAATAACCCGAATCGTATGAATATAGGGAGACATTAAACCGAATATCAGCCGAATGATAGACGATTTACTCGAATAAAATACAACATTCCCCAGATAAAAAGATGAATAAGGCAAGATCAATCGGGTCTATTGAAGATATTGGCAAGAACACAAGTCGAATTACACGAATAAGATAGGATCACAACTCGAATTTCCCCCGAACAACAGCAGAATCATCGAGTCTGTGTCGGGTGGTACACGTGGGACCACGTGGGAAAACCCGAGCACGCCGAGATGTGCACACGACACAGCAGATAGAGAGAGGAGCGAGGCGCGATTGCACACGACACAGAAGAATGCGAGGCGAATCGTACGCTGGCAGCCACGTGCACGGGCCCCATATATAGCTGCCGGAGCCTGCATCGGTCTCACACCCTCCGCACAAGTTGTCCCGACAAGTTCTCCCTCTCCACACAACACAGCAACCACCAAGATGGGCAAGGGCGACAAGCTACCACGTCGCACACCTACCAGGAAGGCCAAGGAAGCAGCAGAGCCTTCCATGGACCTCTTCGCCTCCCAGGAGCCGCCGGCAGCAGAAGGGGAGGATCTGGTGATACATAGTTCATCAATCTCTGAAGGGAGTGACGAAGAAACTGATTTTCAATCAGGACAAACCCTTCCAGAGTCACAGGACCTCACCCACATGGAGTCACTTCCCATGCTAAAACGTCAACGGCATGAGCTGGTCCACACTTTCCCTGAATTAGGAGAGACGCCATCCCACAACGTGGATGAGGATGCTACCGCCGACCCCAACCCTTCGTCAGGAACGCCACCCACGCCGTCACCCGAGCCAGGCCCCTCCAATGCCCATCAGGTCAAGAAACCAACGCCGCCTGCCAGAACAGATATCTCGAAAAGAAAGCGGACATACGCCATCCTGCCTGTGAAGGATGAAGTCGCTGTTGCCGAGTGGTACCGGGGGAATGATTTCTTCTATAACAAGAAACTCAGGGCTCATCGAGACAGGGACATCCGGGATCGGGCTATGACCAACAAGGCCGCGGAACTCAATGTTACAGGTGGGTTGAGTGCAGTTGTTGCGTATAATTAAAGTGGCCATATGCAAAATATATTATTGTTGTCCAGTGATACAAAGTGCCGTCTACAGTGTTGATTGTTTAATGCCAAATCTTGTTATTTACTGTCCAATTTTTATAAAGTGCCATCTACAGTGTCGATTGTTTAATGCCAAATCTTGTTATTTACTGTGTGCTTACTGTGTGCTTACCTGTGATGTCAAAAGTGTGAATAAAGAGCTTCCATTTATATATACTGTATATACTCGGCGCGTTTGATAGTACATTTGTTATATTATTTTTGTAAACAGTGCTTATAATATAGGTTTATATTCCAGTTGACGTTCTCGGCAAATGGATGGAGGGAATGCGGACCAGGTATGTGAAACTGATGGAGCTGCCCTCAGGTTCTGGGACACATGAGCTTACCGAGAGGGAGACCTGGATAGTCCAGGCCTTCTCATTTCTACAGCCTCACATCGTGAAGCTTCCCACCAGGAAGAGCAAGGTACGTTATATTACAACAACTTATAAATATCTGCTAAACAATAATAAAACATGGGAAAGGACAGTAATAGGTCGAGTATAATTTTTCAACTTATGTTTGTATATTTACAATAATCATAACATACAAGTTCCCATACAACATTACATAGTTATACATGATTTTGTGTTAATTTATATGGAACGGTCACACTGCATGAAGTATTCCAATTGTCAAGAACATTGTATTTACATTTGAAAATAATCAACATATATAATCTAACTATAACCACTGATTCCGCCACATTATGACTCAATATTTTATATCACAATTTCACATGTTAGTTGATAAATTTTCACCTAAGCATTAACATAATTGAAATAGTTATTACATAGTTAATTAATCTTTTATAGAACATTGTAGTAAATCGGAGAATATCAGGAACTACAATAACTCTTTCCCCAATATTATGACTCAATATCTTTTGTAGAAATTGCATTTCAATATTAATTGTCACCATTATTCTGATAAACTAACTGCCCCATATATTTCACAGAAGTACAAAAAGAAAGGAGGTTCCCTTCAACCCGTTGTCACCCACATCGCTCCTACGGCTGCGGAGGAGCTGGCCGACGACCCGATGGCGGAGGAGACGTCGCAGGAGGCGTCACAGGAGCCCGGTGTCCCTCCCACCACCCAGGAATCAACTCCCTCTACATCCACGGGCCGTCGCCGCACCAAAGCGCCTACGGGTGATGCCATGGAGAGCGACCTGTACGACAAGGTAAATATTAGTATTATTTAACCATCGAATGCTTATCATCAGTACTATTTTTATGTGACTATTCTGTGTTGTCATACTGACACGTATATGTTATCAGAACTGGAGACGGAAAAAGACATCACTATTATTCATGTTTGCATACATTTCTTTTCATGCACGTCTCAATATTCATATGGTCCCCAATACATTCGTGACTTGAATTTATGTCTTCTTCATTATTAAATGATACAATAATATTCATATGGTCCCCAATACATTCGTCACTTGAATGTATTTCTTCTTTATGAATTAATGGTAAACAGTTTAATATTCATATGCTCCCCAATACATTTGTCACCTGATATTTATGTCTTCTTCATGAATTAATGCTAAACATTTTTGCCCACAGCTACGACAAGGGGAGAAGTACCTGAACGAGCTCTACAACAGGTGGGATGCGACGAAGAAGGCAGCGACCCCAGCCCAGCATTCCCTTAAACTCTTCCATCACTATGTCCAGGACCACCTCTCTCAATTAGAACCTTCACTTCTCGACCACTACCAGATGGAAGTAATGCGCTTCACACATGCCATGCGTGCCCACAGCCGTGGGACAGGCCCCCTCCCACGGGTGGGTAATCTGGACGGAGAGCCCCAATACCCACGCCATGGGTCTTCCAAGCCCACCCCTCACAACACCCAGCATAACGTCTACTAAGAGAACCTGCAACCTCCAGGCCCTTCCTACTACCACGGTGGAAAGAATATCGGGGACGACCTGAAGCCAATCCAGTGGAGATGAACAGGCCACACACCCCAAGGATGGTTGACATTTCACCCGGGTTTGTCAGTAGGATCATATATTATGATATAATATATTATTATATATTATTATATATTATGATATTATTATATATTATGATCATATGTCAGTAGGAATATTACTAATATTCTTAATTGATTGTGGGTCAGTATAGATAACATTGTGGTGTAACTTGCTCATAAGGTCTCAATATTAATGTGGTGTAACTTGCTCTTGCCCATCATTTCATATTACCTAATATTCCTATTTGATTGTGGGTCAGTATAAATAACCTTGAGGTGTTACTTGCTCATAAAGGTGTCAATATTAATTTGGTGTAACTTGCTCTTGCCCATCATTCATATTACTCAATATTCCTAGTATTTTGTTGGTCAATCTATATAGCAATTATGGCTAATAACTTGATCTTATTACTCATCATTGTTATTAAAATAGAATGCAATTGGGTCTAATAACTTGCTCTTATTACTCATCATTTATATAAAAATATGTTGCTATTCTTGTTGGGGTCACTATAGAAACCACATGATTAGTGAGGGCTGTGGTTGGGGTTGGCTGTGTCTATAATAGGTTGCTAGTTATTTTTACTTGGTCTAACCTAATAGTCATAGTTTTGTGGGGGCAGGATGGTGGAAACCATGGATTCGTGATATTGATATGTACAAAATATTATGCTAGGTAGTGTATATAATATGGTGGCAATAATGAGTGTATTTACATAGAAAACAAAATTGTAAGCTGTTTGGATATTGAACAAATATAATATGCTAAGTAGTATATAATATGGTGGCAAGGAGTGTATAAATATATAAACATGATTCGTAAGCTGTTTGAATATTGAATACAATGATTATGTATATATGATGGTTCTACTTTTCCTTTTTATACAATACAATGACTAATAATGATTATGTGTATATGTTGGTTGTAATGTTCCTTTTTACACAATACAATGTGTACTAACAATATTTACACAATACAATGAATATGGGGAACATGAATGGAGGATATTAATATTTTTCTAAACAAAACAAGAGTTTATGTTAAATGGAATACATAATACAATATTGAGGGGCTAAATTAATTTAGCTTGACTTTTTCAAAAGCTAATGATATCTCATTATACAAGAGAATAATTTATGTAGACTGAATACAGAATACAATATTGAGGGGATACATTTATTTAGCTTGACGTCTTCAAACGCTAATGATACCTCATTAGACAAGAGAAAATTGTATGTAGACTGAACTCATAATACAATATTGAGGGGCTAAATTAATAAGCTTGGCGTTTTTTAATGATAAGGAAAACTCATTATTATAAGAGATATACTAGAGATGCTAGGAAACTATAATATTCAGAATAATAATAATTTACATCTTATTTATGATAGTTGCAGATGAACTAGAAATGTGACCGGAATAATTTGGTAATCATGACAGTCTAATAGGTCTGGCATATCAATTAGGTTGGGCATGGATTTATGGGGAATAATTGGAATGGCAACTTACCTGTTCAGTTTTGAGGTGCCTGCCAGGGCAGGCGCTGTTCTGGCCGGCTGTAGTATTCTGCCAAGTAGTCCCTGTGAAGTTTGGCAGTGGCTGGTCCCCTCTGCCGCTGCAATGGTTGTAGTCCATCCAAGGGGTCCCTGCTCCAGTCACCTTGTTCAACGTTCTCCTGGCGCTGAGATGCTTGTCCTTGTTGTCCTTGGCGTTTGTCTATGAGGAGATTGTAGAGTATACAGGACACGATGACTACCTTCTCCACGGTGGTGGGCTGAATGTTCATGGTTGTGAGGAGACACCTGAAGCGGTTTGCCAGCATACCGAAGGCATTCTCCACCTGCCTCCTGGCCCGGGACAGTCTATAGTTGTAGTTCCTCTTGGTATTCTCGAGTCCTTGGTATTCTCGAGGGTAGGGCTTCTGTAACCACTCCCTCATGGGGAATGCATCATCCCCAACGAGGAAGTAGGGCACTGGATGGTCCTCCCCGGGAAATGGCTCTGCTTCTGGCAAGCCTGCTGCCCCGTCCTCCAGGGCCTGCCAGATGTCGGTCACCTGGAAGATGCCACCATCAGATGCAGAACCGTTCGCTCCCACGTCCACGTACATGAACTTGCCCAGGTGATCAACCACTGCCAGGAGAACAATGGAGTGATAATGTTTATAATTGTAATACAGGAAGCCGCAGTTTCCTGGAGGTTGTATGGCTATGTGCTTGCCATCGATTGCCCCTATGGTGTGCCGGAAGTTCCACCTCTCTTCGAAACCCTTGGCAACCTCTTTCCAGCCTTCGGGTGTTGATGGGCACACAATAACCTCTTCCATATACTCCTGGATTATAGCCTCGCATGTCTCCCGTACTGCCAGGGAAATTGTGTTTGCACCAAGACAAAAATTTAACGCCATGCTCTTGTATGCCTCCCCTGTTGCCAAAAATCGTAGTGTCATGGCCAATCTCAAACCTGGCTCCAGGGGCTTCTTCCAATTGGTGGTCTCCTTCTTGATCCGGGGTGTATGATGGCGCACTATGTCATTGAATAGGTCCTCGTCCATACGCAGATAATACTTGTAGGTGTTCCTGTCCGTCTCCATTAGCTCCTTTAGCAGTTGGTGGTAGTGTCCGTAGGTGGCTCTCTGGGCGACCCAAGGCTTGACGCTGCAGCTTCGTGGTTTCCACGGTGCTGACGCTCCTTCTTCAGGAGCATGGCGATGAGTAGCAGGTGGTTTAGGTTGGCTACAACAAGCTCATGAAACATAATGGCCATCTCCAACTCCTCCTCCATAACCTCAGTGGGTTGCTCGAGTTCCGTGAGGTCCATGTTGCCGTGGTGATGACTGATGTGTGACTGCCATGTGTGCGACCACACCCACTTTATATAGGGCAGGTACAGGTCGTCGTCCCACATCCGTCTAGCATCTAGTCTAGTCTAGTTTTCTGATTGTCGGCCCGATGCGGCTGGTGTTCCTCATAACTTCTTTCGTATCGGGTCAAGGTCGGCTGATCGTCGTATCTCAATCGCACTTGGTCGGCTGATTCGGTGCATATTCGAGTTATAGTCGGGTCATGCTCTGGCATTCATCGGTTTATATTTGAATCATGTTCAGGTCTTTGTCGTAAGTCGCTCGGGAGTATCGGGTTACATTCGAGTCTTGTTCGGGGCATTGTCTGGGGATGTTCTTCTTCTATCAACTTCGGGACAATATCGGTTGAATTCGCTTCAAATATGCAAGTCATCCTGTTCGGGAGTAGGTCGCCCGACGTTCGACTTCTATATGACGCGGCCTTTACGGAAGCGAAGCATGGACGCTGGTTGAGAGACTCAGAGCAAGAGTGAGAGCAGTAGAAATGAATTACTTAAGAAGTGCATGCCGAGTTACATGGAGAGATAGACAGACTAATGAAGAAGTAAGAAGGAGGTGTGGTGCGGAGGTAGATGTGCTGGAAAGTGTGAAAAGGAACAACTTGAGATGGTTCGGCCATATGGAACGTATGGAAAGCGAGAGAATGACTAAGAGGGTGTACGAGAGCGAGGTGGAGGGACAGAGAGGGAGAGGTAGACCGAAGGAGAGGTGGAAGGATGGAGTGAGAAGTATATGAACGAAGGCGGTGCTGGTTTGGGGGAGGTCATCGACTGACTGGGGACAGAGGTGCATGGGGGCGGTTCGTTCGTGGCCACCCCTTCGGGGATCACGGCGTCGGGCAATAGATAGATAGATAGATTCGTGTATTTACTTGCGAGTGTGTGTAAAAATGTATATGTACTTATGTATAAAGGTATGCACGCGTATTTACAGTTTGTGTGCATATACGCAGGTCTGAATGTGTTGTTAATGTGCAAGACTTCTTTTAATATGCTGAGAATGTACGATATATTACTAATTTTCTCGCACAGAGCTGCTCTTTTCACTCATCACACCCCTTACTGTTTTTAGGACCCTTTAAGCCCAGGTTTTTATCCGTGCCTCTTGCCTCTCTAGTGCCCTCTTCTCCGGCCTTCCTCAGGTCTCTCACATCCTCAGGTCTCAACACCCCCTGTACTTTTCCTTCCTCAGGTCTCTCACATCCCCAGGGTTTAACACCCCCCCCCCCCCCCCGTACTTCTTCTCCCTCAGGTCTCTCACATCCCTAGGTCTCAACACACCCCGTACTTCTTCTTCCTCAGGTCTCTCACATCCCAAGGTCTTCCCCCCCCCCCCCCCCCGTACTTCTTCTCCCTCAGGTCTCAACACACCCCGGTACTTCTTCTCCCTCAGGTCTCTCACATCCCCAGGCCCCAACACTCCCCCCGTACTTCTTCTCCCTCAGGTCTCAACACACCCCGTACTTCTCCTCTTGTCTTCCTCTCTTCTCTCTCTTCACCTCTTCAGTTCCTCTCGTGAAAAATTGGTGTAGATTCTGCACCCCCATCGTTAGTCACCTTAACCCCTTCACCACCATTATGTAATGTTAATCATATTCTGGTTACCATTGGACGACTTTCTTTAGTCTGTCATCTACCTGTACGACTCAAATGGGTAAATACTATCTCAATAAAACCTCTTAGCAACAGAGGTCCTTCTTAAACTGCACAACATAATCTATTTTTAGCCAGAATCAAAGGTAATATAATGCCATGGTGTTTAAGGGGTTAATTTTACCTATTCCATCGCAGTATAAATTAATATAAGATACCCTAGTCATGTTTAGTAAGTGCAGCAATTAACCCGAACAATACAGATGACGTCCTTCATATACTGGAAACTATTAGACGATTTTACTTCAGCTTAGGAAGAATGTCTACCCATGAAAAGACTACAAACTATCTCAATTATTCCTTTAAGTTATTATATATCGTACCTAAGCTTCATAAAAAGATCTAAATGTAGCTAAACTCAAATGAAAAAAAGCGTTGCAGGTACTGAAGGGGTTAATACATATTGGTAATATCACAGAGGTATTGTGCATGCAGGAATTTTGTTAGACGAGATGAACTCTTTGGCATAATTACATCCTGTTCTATCTCCGAGGGTTACTTCTACACTTGTGTATCGTCTCTCCTATTTCCTTCCTCCTCCTTCCCTTCCTTTCTTCTCTCTTGGTTCTTTTTGTCTTTCCTGTTCCCCCTATTTCCTCTTAACCCTTTCAATATCCGATACGCATTTCTTGCCTGCTTTCTGGCTATTATTAGGTGAGTTATTCTGATTAGGAAGGGTATATAGAAGTTAGGGGGTTAAATGAGATAGTCTTTACCCATATAATTCCCACAGATCCTACCTAAACAGCATACAATCGTCTAATGATAGTCAGAATAAATTGTAAAAATGCGTCATGAGCTTCAAAGGGTTAACCCCCCCCCTCCCCCCATCACCTCCACTCGTCCAATTCGTCAAGTTTCCCCCTCTTCCTCCTCTCCTCTTTTCCTTCTCTCACCTTTATCCCCCCCACCCCCTCCACTCCGTCTAATAGTCAGTTTCCCCCCTCCCTTCTCCTCCCCTCTTTTCCTTCTCTCCTCACCCTCTCGTTGTTCCCTCCTATCTCCCCCCCCCCCCTCCCTTCTCCTCTTCTGCTTTCCCTTTTCGACCCTCCTTCTTTCTGCCCCTCGTGGGCCGTGGTTCAATGATAGGACAAATCTGAATAAGGCACGCGCCAATCCCCACAAACACATACACGTCCCCCCCCCCCCCCCCCTTCCTCCCTCTCCCTCTCTGGCGTGCTCACTCACTCATTGATGCACACGCACTCACACACACTCACATTCATGTGCATATATGAATATTGTGCGACAAATCGTAGCGATGTTAATTTATCACTTTAATAGTTATAACATGTAAGCTAGACTCACTCTCATTTTTATTTGCCCACTTTTATGTTCACTCCTTATCACTTTACGGTCATATTCCCCCCCTTCCCCCTCCCAAACACACACAAACGAGGCAGTTCATTTCATTATGTAGCTTGTAACGGGGAAGGATTGCTAGCCCACCCGCCCACTGCTGTATGTAATGTGTGAGGTGCAGGTGAAATATTATTGTACTGTTGGAAAGGCTGTGGATGTGAATGGAGTCTATAACCATACTGATAAGGTGCTACCATTCACTTTGTATATGCTACACTGACCTACTGCACCTCTGATGTCCGCCATTCCAGAGAGTGATAGGGAGGCCATGGAGGTGAGTGTCAAATATCACATACAATTGAATATTTCTATTGCAATTCGTACCGTAATTAATTAACATTACAATTACATAGCTCGCAACATATATAGGACTACTCGTAAACTCAACTCTAATACTATTCTGCTATCCATTAACCCTTACAGTACCGATGACGTAATTTTAATTATACTCTAGCAACTAGTAGACGATTTTCTTCAGCTTAGAAAGGATGTCTACCAATTAAAAGGTTACATACTATCTCAATACATCCATATAGCTACCACACATCCTTCCTAACCTTCGTAAACTCGTCAAAATGTAGGTCAGATCAAATAAACAAGACGTCACCGGCACTGACAGGGTTAATAAGCTACAAGAAGGCTGGTAATGATCAGATAATTGGAGGTTATTTTGTTCCCTTTGTACTGCAGCCCAAACACCCCAGCAGACCGTACACACACACACACGGTACAGGTAGAGCTTCACTGTAGCCAGGTAATTACCCACACAAGGTAGAGGCTCGCCACAGTCAACGGTAGAGTCACACCAGTAGTATTCCTAACAACAAAGAAGTTTGGAAAATCTGGTCTTGTTTCGGGAATATAATTTGATATGGATTCATACTGTAAAGAGTGGATGTTAATACCGCCTCCGGAGATTCTTTACCCCTACACAGCTGCTTGCTCTGTACAGGGGCACAGTGTGTCCATGTATTGATAACCTTTCGCATTTGTTGGGAGGATCCTCTCACACAGCACTTCTAGACAAAGTAAAAACGAAAGCCTTTCATCAAATTACCTCACGTCCACTCACCGATTTTCTGTAATCTCTTTCTTCGCCACAATGTCGCAGCTCTCTCGCCATTCTACCTCTATTACAATAATCAGTGTTCCTCAGAGATCTCTAGTGTATACCACTTCCTCTACGTAGAGCTCATAGCACCCGACTTGCAACACAATCCCACCCCTACTTTGTGCAACTCTCCAACCCAAGAGTGCGATATTCCCAATATTTGTTTCTATTCAACAGCTGAGCTCTGGAACTCTCCCTGAATCCATTTTTCCCTCACCCTATGACTTAAATTACTTCAAACTCCGTGTGTCCAGGTGTTTTGGCTCGAACATTCCTTGATGTTGTCATTATTTCTGGTAGAATTTGTTCAGACACTAAGCACTGAATTCCCATACACGCCACAGGCTACGACAGCACGCGACACACTCCCCCCCCCAGCCTCGGTAATAATACATACACCTGTCACCACCATGTTAACAGTAAACTGTAATCAACAGTCCCCGGTACAGCAGACATCAGCCAACACTGAAGGCTATTATCGCTCCCTGCAGAGTGTACGACAAAATGTAGGTCTTTATTCCTGAACAATTCACTTCCCTTGGAGTTGCTTTCCACAAAAAGCACATCCTACAACAATTTAAGTTCAATTGCTACACACGTTTTATGAATGGAAAATACCGTACCTTTAGGCACATGGACAATTTTAGTTTTGTCTTTGTTTTTCCTTCCTATATTTTTGTCTCTTAATTATATCTATTGGTAGTACTCACCTTTTGAAACACGTTTTTAATTCCCTAGGCTCCACTTACTCTGAGCCCCACTACTACTCACGTACTATCCCTCATCCTCCTCCTCCACCACACTCTAGTTCGGTTCAATATATAAAGGTTCGTCCATGGAATATTCAAGTCGGTGGGAGGGGTTGAAGTTTGGCCAGCCACCAGCAGGTATTTCCAGAGAGAAAGCTTCACAAGAATGCTGGTAAAGAGAAACACGCCGAATATTTCGATAAAGCTTGGATTACCGTACCAAGCTATTTTCCATATATTTATTAGCAGCCCGCGTATGTAAAAACATCTATAATCCATGTTTGTATATCAAACTATTTTTAATAAAGTTACATTTCGGTTTTGTTTTATTTTTGGCATACTCCTGGTTATTGATGTATGTAAGATATGAAATAGGCATTTTGAAACAATTAAAAGGGATTTTCGCGTTAGAACACGTGATAATAAAATCCAAAGTGTGACACTCAATCTAATTTATTGATAAACTTTGTTACTTTTCAATAGTTCTTTATTTGGCGAGTAAAACCTATTATACAATATTTTCACTGTGTGTGTGTGTGAGAGAGAGAGAGAGAGAGAGAGAGAGAGAGAGAGAGAGAGAGAGAGAGCAAAATACTCTACTTATTTTCATTTTTAATGGGACTCTCTCAAAGACTAATTTAGTCTTTCATCTTGATGCATACACTAAAATCAAATAAATCCACAAATGATAAGGTGTAACTGTTTGTAGTAAGCTACGTCTAGGCCTATATTTAGTTTGTACCGAAACTATCGGTGACTATTTTACAAGTGAGTACGTAAAAATGTGTACGACATTGCTATAAAACTGTTGAACGAGAAACTACTTATATCTCACGTTCGGTACTTTAAAAAATGACCGACTTATTTATCTAACAATAACAAACGCAGGAAAAAAGTCACAACAAATTTCACAGGCAAAACATTGCTGCGAAAACCCCCCCCCGCTAATATTCATTGAGTCAAGACGTTTAAAATCTATCGATGGATTATTAAAGCACACTCAGATACCGGTAGTTTCGTAATACTTCCTTAATTCAAAGGAGAAAACCTGGGCTTCAAGTGTGGAGATTGTAGGCACCAATCAAGCAGGGCAGTACCCAGGGGAGGCCACATAGGCATATGATAAAGTGTTGCTGGAACTCCAGTTTCATTTGTCTGGCTTCCCCGACTGTTTCTGTTTGTGCCTCACCTACACAGAGAGTAATCCACCTAGGCCTAACCTCACAAACATTTACTCCCCTATTCATTTCACTACACTTAACAAGCACACCACACTGCTTTCCAACATACCTAAATTACCTCTAATGTACCGGTACGTACACTCACGCGTACTAAAAGTTGCTCGGAGGTGGGTCCTTTCTTCCCCTACTTCACTCTGGGCAGGTGGAAGGGGGGAGTCATGTCCATGTCTACCCCCAAACTATCCCCAACTCCCCCACTTGTCTTCTCTAGCTGGTAGTTAGTGATAAGCGACAATTGTTCTCATGTATTGTAAATTATTGTTAAGCCATCATTGCACATTCTTATAATGGCCAACATTTAAAATATATTAGGAATTTATTAATACAATATACTGCATAGTTGCATTCTCAAAATAAGTTTCTGTGCACAACGTGGGTTACACGAAACACGGCTGTAGTGGTCTTGTGCCTCTCTATCTCTCTATCTTTATTAGTGAGGTTGTCTTTCTCTCATTGCACTACTTTCTACGATCAAGACTTAATGTGATTTGTATATAATAATACCGTAAATAAATCCAATCTCATACATTATTCAGGATATTATGTTCACCATTATTGAAATACACATCAACGTGCCCATTACGATCTACTCCTAGGTTCACAAATTACTAGCACAGTCGAGCTTTTATATCCTAAAATGAAAGGACTGAAGGCAAAAATTGGCTGGAATAGTGTTGCGACTGTTATTAATTGTTTCATTTATCATTTCAATTAGTTTCTCCCTATTATTCAATACCATACATAATATAAACGGTCTGTATTTAATTATATGTGGCCTATACACTTTTTTGTCAATCAATTAAATGTAGAACTCGATACAACTTACGATCAAAGTCGGTGTTAATTTTTAGTAAAGATCGAGTATCAACCCTTGAGTAGCAGGGATCGCCTTCTCACTTCCCCCTTCATTGTCTCTATCTGTGATCCCAGCCTCTCACCTATAGAAACCCCACCAACTCTCCTCTATATGTATCGAATGCAGGTAACATTCGTCACACACACTAATAAAGGGAAATATACCCCATTCAGACCCGTTATATCTTGGTTGTAGAAAGTGTGTGCTATGAGAGTTACAATGAGTTACAAGGAATTGTTAGTATCTCAAAGACCTTGCGGTCCACTTCGGGGAAATATTCGAAGTGGAAGGAGAGACATTGTTCAGTGCACTACACTAATTACTGAGTGTGCAAAATACTATCTACTGATTTTCTTGAACTGCTCAACTGAGGAAATATTTACAACTTCTGAGGAAAGTTTGTTCCAGGTAGAACAGATCTTAAGTGGGAAACAGTTTCCACAAATACTAGTGCTGAACCTTTTCAATTTTAACTGCCAGCCATGATTGCGTATTGTATGCATTTTGAGCATAAACATTTTGCTATGATCCACATTGTCAAACCCATTATATTTTATTTTAAACACGTAAATGAACTGACCTCGTAGTTTACGTGTTAAGAGAGAGAGAGAGAGAGAGAGAGAGAGAGAGAGAGAGAGAGAGAGAGAGAGAGAGAGAGAGAGAGAGAGAGAGAGAGAGAAAAGCAGATCACTACAGCTGAGATTCTTGTAACCCACGTTGTGTATAGAAACTCATTTTGAGAATACAATTATACAGTATATTGTATTAATAAATTCCTAATAAATTATAAATGTTGGCCATTGTAAGCTTGTGCAATAATGGTTTAAGAATAATTTGCAATGCATGAGAACAATTGTCGCTAATCACTAACTGCCAGCTAGAGAAGGAAGGTGGGGGAGTTGGGGATAGTTTGGGGGTGGAAGGTGGGGGCATACTTGGACCCGACTCCCCCCTTCCACCTGCCCAGAGTGGAGTAGGGGAAGGAAGGCCCCACCCCTGAGCAACTTTTAGTACGTGTGAGTGTACCTTGATTTTGGTTCTCTTATCACTAATTCAACCTTGGGAGGGACACTTGGTTCAGACAGCTCTGCCTTTTGTCTCTTTCATACACATAGACAAAATATAAATCTCTTCTCTTTTCTCTCCTTCTCCCCCTAGAATCATTATGTCCGCCACAACCACATATCGTCCCTGAACGCTCCAGCTATTATGATTTCCGTCAGCCGGATTCAGATAAAACATTTCGAAATTTATTGGAGTCTTCTGAGCTTGAAATTACTCGACAACAAAAATGCCATCGTAGGACGCGGACGCGGTGGCTTACTGTGGCTGATGTCAAGATACCATATTATGACCACTAAAACTATAACTCAACTAACTGTGGCTGATGTCAAGATACACTACCATATTATGACCACTAAAACTATAACTCAACTAACTGTGGCTTACTGTGGCTGATGTCAAGATACACTACCATATTATGACCACTAAAACTATAACTCAACTAACTGTGGCTTACTGTGGCGGATGTCAAGATAAATTACCATATTATGACCACTAAAACTATAACTCAACTAATTGTGGCTTACTGTGGCTGATGTCAAGATACACTACCATATTATGACCACTAAAACTATAACTCAACTAACTGTGGCTTACTGTGGCTGATGTCAAGATACACTACCATATTATGACCACTAAAACTATAACTCAACTAACTGTGGCTTACTGTGGCTGATGTCAAGATACACTACCATATTATGACCACTAAAACTATAACTCAACTAACTGTCGCTTACTGTGGCTGATGTCAAGATACACTACCATATTATGACCACTAAATTAAAACTATAACTCAACTAACTAAAAATATGTAAAAACAACTTAGGGCTATTGCTTTTAAATACCGTATGTCTTCTGCTTTATTAATGGCAAGAACGAGCCTCAAACAACGCATTTTCTGTCTTTGCACAGAATAAGGCGGTCGGATTATTTGTATAAATTTGGATAGAGAAGGTTTGTGGAAAGTACTTAGAATATACGGAGTAGAGGGCAAGTTGCTGAAAGCAGTGAAGAGCATGTATGAGGGTGCAAAGGCGGCAGTACGTGTGGAGAGTGAGCAGAGTGAGTTCTTTGACCTGAATGATGGTTTGAAACAGGGGTGTGTGATGTCCCCGTGGTTGTTTACTGTATATATGGATGGAGTCATGAAAGAAATACTATCAAGAGCAGTGGATGTTGGTGTATCACTGAAAAGGGAGGGAATTGAGTGGAAGCTACCTATACTGCTGTTTGCGGATGATACAGTTCTGATGAGTGATAATGAATGGGAGTTGCAGGGTCTGGTAAATGAGTTTGGAACAGTGTGCGAAAAACGGAATTTGAAGGTAAATGCGGGGAAGAGCAAGGTTATGGTCTTCGAAATGGGTGAAGTCACAGAGTGTGAGGTGAAGCTGAACGGTCAGGCTATGGAGATCGTCAACTCTTTTAAGTATCTGGGCAGTGTGTTGAGTAAAGATGGGACTATGAATGAAGTGCGGGAGAGGGTACAACAGGGGAAGAGTGTTGTAGGAACGCTAAAAGCAGTAACAAGAAATAGGGTGGTCAGTATGGAAGTAAAGAAGTCCTTGCATGACAGTGTGGTAATCCCGACACTGACTTACGGAAGCGAAGCATGGACGTTGGTTGAGAGACTCAGACCAAGAGTGAGAGCAGTATAAATGAATTACTTAAGGAGTGCGTGCGGAGTTACATGGAGGGATAGACAGACTAATGAGGACGTAAGGAGGAGGTGTGGTGTGGAGGTAGATGTGCTGGAAAGTGTGAAAAGGAACAACTTGAGATGGTTCGGCCATATGGAACGTATGGAAAGCGAGAGAATGACTAAGAGGGTGTACGAGAGCGAGGTGGAGGGACAGAGAGGGAGAGGTAGACTGAATGAGAGGTGGAAGGATGGAGTGAGGAAGTACATGAACGAAAGCTGTGCTGGTTGGGGGGAGGGGCGTCGACTGACTGGGGACAGAGGTGCATGGGGGCGGTTCGTTCGTGTCCACCCCTTCGGGGATCACGGCGTCAGGCAATAGATAGATAGATAGATTATTTGTATATTAATCATTTCGTTACATTTATAAAAAACAATTCTAAATCAGCAACAATTAAAGGATACAAGGTAAAAATATATCATACGGTACGGTGTATGAAAGCCTAATTTGCTTTGTAGAAGGATACCCGAAAATAGACATACGAGAAAGAAAAAGTTAGAACAAACCTATCCCCTTGATATATGCGCGAACACACAGCCGCCCCAAACCGCTACATCTCGGGAGCAGTCCCAGGAAGCCTTTACCAACCCGGGTTGGTAAACAATCACCGTAGGAATCTTCGGGGCCGTGAGAGCATCAAAGGGAAGTGGGGTCAGTCGTGATCGGAATCAGATAAAAGGATTCAACGCTTCCAAAACCCAATAAGTAAATGCCAGACGAGTAGTGCTTGTCTTTTGGTCTATATTATAATTATGTACTAATTTATTTTTGAGTTTCCTTGCTAGACTATAAAGCTTATAAAATCACCTCCCTTTCAAGATGAATTTGTAAATTTTTCGTTAGAAAATGTCCCGGCCGAAGGCCATTTCCTTCTAAAATTACAGGCTCGCTATTACTCGCCAGGAAAGGTGTTAATATTGACAAAGAAATAATGCGAAAGGCCTCAAAATCGAAGAACTAACGGAACGAACGTCTTAAAATGTCAATACTAATATGCTAAACATGAGGGAGAAGAGGGGGGGGGTCCAGAAAAAGTGACTTACTCCCCCTTAATACATTGTCAACACAGAGCGAGGGTTATAAAGTTCATGCCTTTAAAGAATTTAATTGGAGTGGTTTTTGGTGGAGTTCCCAGATAAATAATTAAACGCAAAGAATGTAATTAATTCAAAGGAGATAATTGGAATCACATTAACCCCTTCTGTACCGGCGACGACTTTTTACTTTGATTATAGCTGCATTTAGACGATTGAGTGCATTTTAAGACAAATCTGTGGTAGTAAAATGGGTTAAATGAGATATTAGGAAGTCTGTTCATTGTTGGAGATCTTTAGTAAATTGAATATAACTGTCTAACAGTAACCAAAATTAAGTCTAAAGGACGTTACCGGTACTGAATGGATTAAAGGGATTGACAACTATTTATACAACAGTACCGGTACCTAAGGAGTGAACCGTATAACACTGAAAACCCATTTTAAGCTACATGTAATCCTGACGTTCATCCTATAAGCCTACAAAAGATATTTTGTCACATTATTTCGGTGACTACAGTTTATTTATACAATTTGATAGCATACCATGAAGAAAATATTGTACAACCAGGACACTTTACCCTTTCAGTACCGGTGCCGTCCTTTTAACTTTATTCTGGCTACTATTAACAACAAAATATTCAGTCAGGGCTTCCAACAATTAACAGGCTTCGGACTATCTCACTTAATCAATTTGGTGATGGGCTGGTCTATCAGAGTGAGAACTGAGCGATCTCTGCCATACCCATAGCTTACTCTGACTGTTCCTTTTACATATATATTTGCTAGATCTCGAGTGACGGCGTCTCTTCCGTGGATTGACCTCCCAATCTACCAAGATTGGAAGCCAAAGCGTCACATTTTTCTCTTGCCCCTCAACTTTCTCTTCATAATTGCTGAGGGGCATAGGGCCCTGTGTGGGGCTTTGGTTTCCCGGGCATTTCCGCACCCTCCTCAGCTCCCCGCCATGGAGTGGCTTCGGTCACCCAGGCTTTATTGTGGTCGGCAGGGAGGGTTCTGTGGGGGCGCTCGGTTATGGCCTTGGCCGTGCTCGGGGCCTTGGGGCTGTTCGGCCAGGCAGCTTGGGGAACAACAACAACAACAACAACAACCAATTTTACTACCACAGATCCTTTCCAAATTGCACAAAATCGTCTAAATATAACTAGAATACATTTAAACAACCGTCTCTGGTACATAAGGGGTTAACACAGAGATTGGGGTTCTATGGGTGTGTGAGAGAAGGGAAGGTCACAGACAGAGAACCTTCACCCACTCGCTCAATATTCGGACAATTCTTCACCTTGGTATCTACAGTACATGACCTACCACTTCTTCAGTATCATGCGACCCACATTAGTAACTAGTGTATAATTCCCTGAACGGATCAATTGGAGGAAGTATCAACTATGCCGGCATTAATGTAATCCATTATACTTAACGTTTGACATTAGGCATAAGTTGAGTGACATGAAAGATGGGCGGCCTGATACATTATATAATATGTGTCATAAGTTGAGTGACATGAAAGATGGGCGGCCTGATACATTATATAATATGTGTCATAAGTTGAGTGACATGAAAGATGGGCGGCCTGATACATTATATAATATGTGTCATAAGTTGAGTGACATGAAAGATGGGCGGCCTGATACATTATATAATATGTGTCATAAGTTGAGTGACATGAAAGATGGGCGGCCTGATACATTATATAATATGTGTCATAAGTTGAGTGACATGAAAGATGGGCGGCCTGATACATTATATAATATGTGTCATAATCAATTATAACTGTTCTAATAATGATTCTGCTTAGCCCACGAAAGTGTTCTTGAACGATCTAGCGATAAGGTAATGTATATTGTTCATTCATCATGAATATAACTACTGCAAATTCATCTACACTGAGAGAATGCATCAGTACCATTTTCTCCAACTGTATATATCAGGAATACATAGGCCTACTGTAGAGTTAGAAGTATACAACGTCTAAGCAAATATTTCAAACCCAGCCAAATGGTGAAGATTTACAACTAACCATACCCTGTTCTAAATAAGTAAGCCACACCTCTTGAACATTAACCTCTATAACTAAAAAACCACTGAAATAATCGAGCTAATATTTCTACCATTAGGGAAGGATAATTTATTTTTGATTTTGTATATGCTTCCCTAAAATATAAAACCCTGGGCCACCGCCTGGGTCACCGGAGCGCAGATGGCAGTATAGGCGGCTGGGTCACTACAGTTGGAGAAAGGAGCAAAGGTTAAGGGGAGATTTCCACTTGAGGGATTTTTTTCTTGACCCCTTTCTCCCTCATGGTTAGCCCCATTGCTTTTGATATTTTAAGACGTTCGCCCCATTAGTTTGGCGATTTTAAGAACTTTCACCCTATTGCTGTCAATGTTAAGACTTTTTGTGCCATTAAGGTGTCGACTTTCTCCTGGCGAGCGATAGCGAGCCTGTAATTTAAGAGGAACCGGCCTTCGGCCGGATTTTTTTTCTACCGATAAATGTACAAATTTATCTTGAAAGGGGATGCGGCTATTTTCTCCCCCCCCCCCCCCCTCTCTCTCTCTCTCCCTCTCTCTCTCTGCCAGTGCCAGCTTTAACGAACTTTCCATCGAATCGGTATTTTTTGACGCCATATTGAATGTGAAATTATAATTGTTATTGGTCTGTTATGACACAAAGAGACGAAAGGCATAAGTTCAGTGAAGCCAGAATCGCTAGAGAAATAAGATATCAAGCATATTCTTGTGTTTCCATTCCACCCAGTTAACACTCATGATATATAAAACATACCGTTCGTTGTTTGGGCCATACTCCAGTGGCCTGAACGAGAGCTGCTCCCCCCGAGTATAACGCTAAGTTGGTGTTAAGCATAAGAAAGCTTTAGCTGTTCTTCACAGTATTCAGAGAGCATCATGGTGACAACTATATCGATCTATCATGACGCTGTACCGTACAAACACTACTCTCCCCATAGACTTTTGCGGCGCCCCCCGTGGTGTCGTAAGAGGCCCCGGAACAGAAGGACGGGATCAAGCATTTACACCAACCAAGATTGATGTCCTCTCAGTGAGTGTTTGTCACCCTTAATGCAAGGCTTTTCTCTCTCGCGCCGGGTTTCGAAAGCTAGACAGGTGGAAATTTTGGTGGAGAAGGGAAGAGAAATATGCATCAAGGTGTCAAACAGGAACAATATGGTACTAAAGGCTACAGTGAATATGACAATTTATACAGGCTGTCAAACCGGGATCATTTGTTTTAAGGCTGGAATGAATTTATGAGCAAAAATACTGGTAAATATATGTGAAGCTGCATTGATTTGGTCATTTAATAATTTCCAAAGGCATAATAATAACAACTGCAAAGCATATATTTTACTGTGTATATTTAGTACTGATGACTTAGGCCTAAAGGAAAGAGTAGGGCTCTCATTTGACACCCTGAATAAATATAAGAAAACTAACATGACTTGAATGACTATGGACAGTTTGTGACTTTCAAAGGAATAATAAGAACTGTAAAACGTAAATTCAACTGTGTATGTTAAATAATATAAGTGACATAATTATACAAGTATCTCCTTTTACACCCTGGTATGTACCGGTATTTGGCACTGTCGGCTGCTAAAAGTTGTAGACGTACGATTTGTTTTAGAAATAGAGACAAGATATTTACTAAGGACAATACGTCACACTTATACAGATAATGCTTACAGTATAATTACAAATTGTATTACCAAAAACTAATCGTGTAGAGATGAGAAGAAAATGTGCCATGGATAGAAGAGCGATTAAACTAATACAAAACTGGTTTGGTGTTTAAATTGACTATGTTTAAGGTTAATTAATGATACAGTGATCAGGCGAGATATGTCCATTAGATGAAGGATGATACAGCATAGTGATAAGGAGTTCCTGAAACTCCTGTTTCATTTGTTTGGCTTCCTTCACTGTTTCTGTTTGTGACTCACCTATACAGAAAGTAATCCAGCTAGCTCTCACAAACACCTCCCCCTATCAATTTCACTACACTAAAAAAGCACACCACTCTTCTTTGCAATACACCAAAAAACATTGTTAAATTTGGCTCTCTCACTCTTTCAACTTTGGGGGAGACACTTGTTACAGGCAACTTTGCATTTTGTCTACTTCATACACATATACAATATACGAAACCTTGAACACCTAAACTTGCACAGTAACTATAGCAATTCAATTGCAATCTTAAGAAATTGATAACACAAATACTAGAAATACATACCGTATTAATTGATAACACAAATACTGGAAATACATACCGTAATAATTGATAACACAAATACTGGAAATACATACCGTATTAATTGATAACACAAATACTGGAAATACATACCGTATTAATTGATAACACAAATACTGGAAATACATACCGTAATAATTGATAACACAAATACTGGAAATACATACCGTATTAATTGATAACACAAATACTGGAAATACATACCGTATATATTGATAACACAAATACTAGAAATACATACCGTATATATTGATAACACAAATACTAGAAATACATACCGTATAAATTGATAACACAAATACTGGAAATACATACCGTATAAATTGATAACACAAATACTAGAAATACATACCGTATTAATTGATAACACAAATACTGGAAATACATACCGTATAAATTGATAACACAAATACCCGAAATACATACCGTATAAATTGATAACATAAATACTTGAAATACATACCGTATAAATTTACAAAAGAAAGCTGGCAGAACGAGAAACATGATGGTGATCCAAGACACAACAAAAAATGCATGAAACCAAAACAAATATTCAATAGAGTGACAAAAAGAAACATACCAAACTCAAACAAATGAGACAAGAATCAAGACATTAAGGCAGCGAGAGATAAAGGGCTGGAAGGGTCTGAATAAGGGGGGGGGAGGGGGGGGAGGGGGGTCGGAGATAAGAACTGGAAAAGAGACGTCTGAGAGAGTGAGAGAGAGAAAGATATAGGCTATATACACGATAATAATTACAACAGTTACCGGTACCATCTTGCAAACCATTACGTTTTTTTTACAATGGTTTTCTGTCATGTATTTTTATAAGGACGTAGAATGAAATACTATTGTAACTTAGAAAGACAGACTAAACAAAGTACAAACTCTTGTAAATAATGACAGTAAGAATATAATTATTTACCTTTCACCCAACACAACACGGAGCGGAATTACCACACTGAGACACAGAACATAACAGTATGTAAAATGCCGACAATTAATGAATACTGGACCGGCGGTTGTCCTTAACCCCTTCCTTACCGGCAACGTCTTTTTAACATTAATCTGGCTACCATTAGACGATTTTATTCAGTTTTAAAAGGGCCTCAAGCAATTAATAGGCCTCGAACTATCTCACTTAACCTTTTTACTGTCACAGATCCTTCTTAAACTGCACACAATCGTCTAAATATAAAAGACATCGCCGGTACAGAAGGGGTTAAGGGGAAACTTTGATTTTATTTTATTTTTAACTGTCTTGATAGCGTAATGCATAGTGCGCAAAATTTCGATGTGAGTATCCTGGGTTCGAGTCCTCGGAGTGCCACATGTATTTGTTGAATTCATTAATTGAGTTTAGATGTGAAGATGGTTGGTGTAAAAAACATAAAAATTAATTATATACGGTAGGCCTATATATATATATTTTTTTTTTTATCGGTAACTTTTGTGTTTTTAAGTTCCCCCCCCCCCCTAGACCTCCATTCAAGCTTAACAAATAACCACAAGATGGGGGATCTTGAGGTTATTTTTTTATTTCGAGATAAATGTGTGCATTTTTCGACAGAAAAATGTTCCAGTCGAACTCCGATTCCTTCTAAATTGCAGGCTTGCTATCGCTCGTCAAGAAACAAAAATCGACATCTAAATGACACGAATGTCTTAATATTGACAAAAAAATTGGGTGAAAGGACTCAAAATCGCAAAACATAAGGAACAAACGTCTTAAAATCTCAGAGCTAATGTGGCTAAACATGAGGAAGAAGGGGGATCCATAACCCCCCTCCCATTTTAAATTAATGTGCCTGCTAGTCCACCACTCCTCAAGTTGCCAAAACAAAGCGTCACCAACAACACAACAACTCGCCCGCAACACTAAACATCAACCTCGCTTATATTCTGGCTCCTCTAAACAAACCACGGCTGGAGATGTATACAGTTGGTCTATGTGTAAACCACGGCTGGAGATGTATACAGTTGGTCTATGTGTAAACCACGGCTGGAGATGTATACAGTTGGTCTATGTGTAAACCACGGCTGGAGATGTATACAGTTGGTCTATGTGTAAAGTTCGGGTTCAGTCACAGCTTATAAGTCTGGATTAAATCCGTTACTTACGAGATAGACTTGGTCTTTTTGATAAGAATGGTTTGAATATTCAGGTAATTGCTTAATATTGTACTGCATAAATACTACCCCAACTTTATCAGTACCGGTACTTTATGTATATAACAATATTGAATCCGGTAGTATCAGTTGTGTATCACGATTCATTATATTGAATCCGGTAGTATCAGTTGTGTATCACTATTCATTATATTGAATCCGGTAGTATCAGTTGTGTATCACTATTCATTATATTGAATCCGGTAGTATCAGTTGTGTATCACTATTCATTATTTCCTTTCTTTTTCGTTGTGTGTACAATTATTTGAGTCTGTTGTTGGTCTTATATAATGTTAAGGTACCGGTAGCCTTAATAGTATTATTTAATAACTTGGAAGAATATAATTTTTATTGTATTATTATAATGATAACATCTGACTTATAGGCCTGCACTAAAATCCCTTAAGCCTATGCAGAAAGTATCGATGTTCAAATATTCGGATGTACCGGTACACTAAGGAAGTCCTATATTTATTTAGCCTATGTTTCTGTTTTCTTCCTCCCCCTCTTTTCCCCCCTCCCCCCTCCCCCTAGATCAAATAACCCACCACAAACTTCCACAACATCGTACTCGTGTAATAGGTTTGGCGAATAGGTTCCTTTGACATTATTTCCCCAAAGAGAACAGTCCTTCGGAAAATTCTCGTCATATTTCTAATCTTCAGGCCTGCTTTATAAAGTTGGTACCGCCGTGAGACACTAGGGAAACTCGCTCCGACTTCCCATGACCTGAAGCTCAAACTATGCTGCACTATCGACAAATATACAATATAAACGGAAGTTGCTATCACACGGCCAATATTTCCACAACTTATTATACCGGCAACACTAGCCTATAGTCGGTTTGATTTCAGCTGACGTTAAATTGAATCCCTTGACAACTGATTTCACGATAATTAAAATTAAATAAAAACTGATCAATCTCTGCATTATATTATTTACTTACAAAGCTGCATAGATATTATACATTTATGATACAAATATTTATCCAGATAATACCACTAACATAATAATCAGTAATGATAAGAGCGCAGAAAAGAAAAATCAAAGGAGATTTACTAATTCTTCTGAACGGTGAAATTGAGTCTGGCTATCCCGTCTCTGCAACACTAATCACTGTAATCACATTTCACTTTCATTCACTCCAGTATCCGTAGTGTACGGCTTTATATTACGCTTTCCAAATCGCACATTTTTATTTAAATTTCAAGTGCATTGGCGAGGAATAAAGGCGGGAGAGAAGTAAGCGCATCTGGCCAAATTATAGCTGAAAATGAATCATGACATAGGAATAAGAAAACATGTGAAATTAGACTTGACAGCGAGGAAATCTACACCCATGAATTTTTTGTTCATGCTTCTGCGCAGTGATCGAACAAAAGAAGAATGTATTCATGTTGGGAAGGACGTCTACCCATTACATGATTACAAACTATCTCAATTAATCCTGTTGGCTACCATATATCTTTCCTAAGCTTAATACAACCGTCTGAATGTAGCTGAAATAAAATAACAAAATATCCGACGTCACCGGTACTCAAGGAGTTAAGGGAAGATTTCCACTTGAGGGACTTTTTTCTTGACCCCTTTCTCCCTCATGTCTAGCCCCATTGCTTTTGAGATTTTAAGACGTTTGCCCCATTAGTTTGGTGATTTTTAAGAATTTCCGCCCCATTCTGTCAATTTTAAGACCTTTCGTGCCATTTAGGTGTCGATTTTATCCTGGCGAGCGATAACGAGCCTGTAATTTAAGAGTAATCGGCCTACGGCCGAGATTTTTTTTTACCGAAAAATGTACAAATTTATCTTGAAAGAGGGTCAAGGGGGTGAAATTTTAAGATTGCTGGAGGAGTAGGAAACAAACTAGAAACATCCCCTTAAGGATAAAGGAATGGAGAGAGAGAGAGAGAGAGAGAGAGAGAGAGAGAGAGAGAGAGAGAGAGAGAGAGAGAGAGAGAGAGAGAGAGAGAGAATATTTGTCAAACACACAGGTTTGGATGTTATTTGGTATGAACGCCATTACGAAACCAGAGAGTCAAAGCAAAGGGATTAAGGGGGGATGGTCGGGTTTTCTGGTCCCCCTTCTCCCTCATGTTTAGCCCCGTTAGTTTTCAGATTTTAAGAGGTTCGGCTCAATATTTTGGCAATTTTAAGACCTTTTGTGACATTTAGGTGTCGATTTTCTCCTGCGAGTGACAAGAGGGAGAGCTGACCGAGAGTGAGGTGGAAGGATGGATTTGAGAAGTAAATGCGTGGAAGCGGCGTTGGATGGGAGGAGGGGCGTCGGCTGACAGGGGACAGAGCTGCATGGGGGCGATTCATTCGTGGCAACCCCTCCGGGGATCCCGACATCTGGCAATAGATAGATAGACATATTATGGAAAGACCTGGTAGTATTATTGGTGTTGTATGGGAGAGTAATACGCGGGCACCACCACCATCCCAAGGGGGCCCTATAGTTCATTAACCCAGGGGTAGTGTTTCAGATACCTGGCCCCCTTCCTTCCTTCCTGACGACCAAGGGTAACGCTTCTTTAATTAACCGGGACTCACAATTAACTCAGGTGACGGGCTGCAGGAACGTTGTAGTAACCTGCTCTCATTTATTGTCCCTCATACCTAATATATTACAGAGACGACTCAATGTGGATTTAAAGTTAGTTTGCTTTTTATTATATAACATTTCTTATGATGGCGTAAATACCGGTAATTTAAATACGAAATGACAATCTACATTATAACAGAAGTCGAACTAGTTTTACCTTGATTTTACGTAACACAGTCAGCAGTTCTCAATAAGCAGGCAGTATATATTGTATATAAATATATATTTTTCATTACACAATCTAGCTTCCCACACTACCAATATAAGTTTGAACAGTCCCTCAATACGACCGGTACTGGATTGATTTAATCCTTCGAAGATTATGACGCATTTTGACAGTTTATTCTGGCTATCATTAGACATATGTACTGTATACAGTTTAAGAAGGATCTGTGGGAAATATGAGGGTAAAGACTACCTCTGACTTCCATAATCCCTTCCTAATCTGAATAAAATCGTCTAATTATAGCCGGAAAACAGAGAAGAAATGCGTATTGGATCTTGAGAGTTAAAACGACTACACCATTCAGCTTGCACATCGCGTAGAGCTCACGAAAAAGCCTAAGTAAGACATGCAAATGAATAGGCGGAGAAGGACTGAGTGCAGGTAAGGACAATCTGGAGGACATTAAACCCAATTAGTCAGTGAGCACAATAGTAGGGAACGTGTGTCTAGCTCGGGATTACACCAAATATTAGGCCAGAAAATCCTCATTACCGGAGACTAGACAATGATCACGAGCAGAAGAGACAGGCAAACAGCGAACGTAATAATACTAATCAAGCTCTTTACACACAACACTAATTACGCTGGTAAGTAAAAAAAAAAAAAAAATCTATGTGATTGAGGGAGGCAAAAGGCATAACTGCCTATAGCGAGTGCTTCCCCCATAGTTGAAAGAGGGACAGGGCCAAAATCAAGGGACGTTCGAGCCAAAATGCCTGGACACACGGAGTTTGAAGCAATTTAAGTCATAGGAAGAGGGAAAGACTGATTCTGGGAGAGAGTTCCAGAGCTCAGCTGTTGAGTAGAAGAAAGTTTGAGAGTAACGTTTCACTCTTGGGTTGGAGAGTTGCACAGAGTAAGGGTGGGATTGAGTTGCAAGACGGGTACCACGTGCCCTACGTAAAGGAGGTGGTATGCACTGGGATAGCTCTGAGTAACACTGATTATTATAGTAGCGATAGAATAGCGAGAGAGATGCAACATTGCGGCGGAGAGAGAGAGATTGCAGAGAGTTGGTGAGTGGACGGGAGTTAATGATACGAAAGGCCTTCCTTTCAACTTTGTCTAGGAGTTACTGCGAGAGGGACTGCTAATTAAGGGGAGTCTCAGGTAGGCAGGGCTCGGGGGCATCAGGTGAACGGGGTCCATGAGGGAGAGGACAGAGTTCTTCCACTACAGGTAAAAAAATGTATGTTTGTACAGTATATACTCAGGCACATATCCCATAGCTGGGGGGGGTGGGGGGGAGGGCTCGAGACAGAGCCAAAACATAAACAATAACAAGACAAAAGAAAACCATCACACACATCTAGGTCGCCCAGGAGAAGACCCAAAGACCAAGGACGGTGATGGAGTCCCCAGCATAAAATTCCCAGGTCCCAGATCTCCCAGAGAGGTACCGGTTTCAGCAGGCAGACACATGGTGGTATGACACCATAATGCCTGCCCACATCACTTCCAGGCAGGGCCCTTCATATATACACCGGCTCCCCCGGCCGCATATTTCCGGCTCCCCCGGCCGCATATTTCCGAAGTCGAGACTAGTATATATCATAGGGGAAATTAGGACCAATCAGAGGCCGCAGTGGAAGTGACGTCACCCACAAGGGGAGGAGCCAGTCTGTCTGTCACTCTCTCTCTCTCTCTCTCTCTCTGGGTGAGGAGCCTGCCTGCCTGCCTCTCTTTGGTTTCTCTCTCTCTCTGGTAAATAGAAGAAGTAAGTCACCTAGTATAACAAGTTATTTCAAGCAGTTAACCTGTGCTGATAATTTCAAGAAGGAACTTAAGTCACTCATATGTACAGTAGATTTTTAGATAAAGCACAATGTTACAAATAATCCTGATCAAGACACTGGGAACAGATTGGTCCTAATTTCCCCTATGATATATACTAGTCTCGACTTCGGAAATATGCCTGCCCCCCCCCCCCCCGGCCAGGCACCTGATGGACTATTATCTAGTCCAATTAGCGCCTGTCCCCCACTTCCAACGACCACTTTATCACTCATCTATTCACTAGCATTTTCCACTAATTCCTATTCATCACCACTTCCCTTAGTAAAAAATAGAGTTTCTTAATTTGTTTCATATTCTCCAGGGTTATTTATCTATCTAGACATTTTGATCTCAAAGGGGTGGCCACGAATAAATCGCCTACATGCTGCCATGCTAACTGTCAGCTGACGCCCCTACTCTCACCCAACACCACTCTCACAAACAACCTACCTCTCAGATTTCAGTACTACTATACTTTGTTTATCTTAACGTTGCCAGATATTTGCAAACCCCCATTTTAATAACTGAACTGTCTCAAAAGTTGATACATTAAATGCGATATTTATGATCTAATAACAATACTAAACATGGATAGCTAAAACATTTTTTCTTCAGTCTTTAAATATCAACAAATTTACTGCGAATAGAAGACATTGGTTGCCTGTTTATGTTGAGTATAGTATGTGGTATATACAGTATACAGTATAGTATCGTACCCACAGTATTTTCAATCACAAGAAGAGTTAACCCTCCCAGGCTCACGGTTGCCAGTTACTATCTAGCGAAAATATAAATTTAAATATGAAAAGCAATAGGCCTAGCTAAGTTAGCCTTATAAAATCCACTTCTTTCAGTGCATGGTCCACAAAAAACCTCAGGAGTTCAAAGCTAACTTGGAAAACTTTCCAAACTTTCCTGGAGGTAATTTCAGTTTTAAAATATGCCAGTGAATATGTGATTCTTATCACTCTCAGGCTCACGGTTGCCAGTTACTATCTAGCGAAAATTTCAATTCAAATATGTAAAACAATAGCTAAGTTAGCCTTCCAAAATACTTTTCTTTTAGTACACGGTCCATAGAAAACCTCAGGAGTTTAAGGCTAACTATGGAAAACTTTCCAAACTTTCCTAGGGGTAATTTCAGTTTTAAAATATGCCAGTGAATACGGAATTTGTGTCAAGCATGCGAAAGGGTCAACATCATAAAGTTTTTGCTCAAAATCTAGAGGAAGCATAAAATTGATCGAGGAGGATTGAATATACCTTTATGCAACCTGAGAATGAACATTGGGGCGAAGATATTCCTCCTCGGCCGCCTGTGATCATTCTTACCTTACAATGATCAGCATCAAAGCGGTCAACGAGAAGCAATACAACTCCAGGAGAAGACACAGAAGGGGATCTCATAGCTTACCTGGAAAAGAGGAAAAGGGATTGGGTTTAGCTTTGGTCTCAGATTATTTAAATATATACAAGTGCAGGCGGCAATATGACTTGTTTCCCTCTCCATGATTTTATGTATAGACGTGAATTTTAGAAGATTGTTTATCAAGTTTATTTTGTGTATGTAGTTTTAATACTAACCAACAATGTTAAAAGGTTATCAATATAATTATGTTCTAAGAAAAATAATACAATAATAAAATATATAAAAACATTTGCACAAAGCAATTATTTGTATACAGATCTCTGACAAAAAAATATAATCCACAACGAATTACTCCCAAGAAACATGTAATAGACAGGGCAATAAAGATTAAATCAGAGAAAGCAAGACCACGCGAATACTGCAGAGAATCCAATAGGCTACATCAGACAAAGGACAGTGAGAGAGAGAGAGTGAGTGTGAATGAGTGTGTGTGTGTGTGTGTGTGTGTGAAAAGGCAAATGAAGGGTAAAAGGAAAGATATATATATATATATATATATATATATATATATATATATATATATATATACTGTATATACTGTATATATACAGTATATATATATATTTGTTTTCTTTCTTTCTATATTCCAACTACTCCCTCTCGGGCATAGGCTGAGAGCCTGTACATTCAACTGTACATTGAACGGCGAAGCCCGTGAGGTCTCAATCCAGTCTGGGGAATGAGACGTGTGAAGCACTTTGGGATACAACCAGCCCCCGAAATCTTGCCTTCGCAAGATGCACGGTTGCCTACCCACGGCTCGAAGCATCCACATCTCTGAAGCTGCTTCGCTCCAGTGCTTCACTGTCTCACCACCTAGACTCGGACCCTCACTCTAAGAATGCCTGCTATTGAGCAATGAAATCACTAGGCATTGCCCCCCTGTAGCATATTTTGAATATGGGCATATTGATACAATGCTATTTAATCAGGGAACAATGGGGTTATTTTTTTAGAGTTTCGGTGGGCTTTGTGGTACCGTAATGCACTGATACTAGGTACAGCACAAATTCCATCCCAATAATATCTTCCCATGGATGGATATACAGTACACTGTATATATAAACAGTATATATTTATAAATACAGTATATATATATATATATATATATATATATATATATATATATATATATACGGTATATACACTATATAATGAATACGCTCCAAGATGCACTCAAGCAATAGAGGAAATACAAAAGGAAAACCAGAATGATAGAAAATTGGATTTTTTTGTTATTTTAATTTTTTTAAGCAGAAAAAGTGGTGCGTGACAAAGGGGAAAGGGAGCCGTGGAAAACGAAAAAGGAAAAGGAACAGTAAAAGGATGATGGAAAAACTTGGATACAGGTACCGTACTGGCGAGAGCACAACTGGTGGTAAAGGCAGGGGTGCTGGAGTGAAGAGAAATGTTAGGTGCCGCCGCAGGGTTACCAAATACAGTCTTTTCGATTATATTGATTTATATTTATTTATTGTTTTTGTTTTCTGTGTTTCAAAGAGACAAAAGGCAGGCTGCCTGTAACGAGTGTCTACCCCAAAGCCAACAGAGTGACAGAGGGCCAAATTCAAGGGACGTTGGGATCAAAATAACTGACACATAATGTAAATAGAGTCGAAAATCGCTAGAAAAATGCCACAGTGTCTACAATATTGCTCGAAAATGGTTCAAATCTCCAGAGTATCGCTAGAATGCATGCCGCTAAAGAGGCGAGGGAACGCGAAAGTGGTCCCGGACCCTATGAATTGGAACTTTAAATAGTATTTCCGTTTGGGCTCTGTCTCGAGTCAGCCACCCCCAGCTATAGGGATTATGCCTGAAAATATACATACATACAGTTGCCGATCAAAGATTGCTAGAAAACTCGCCCATGTAACTCTACCTTAACACACCACTTGCCACACTCTCGGCTTTTTTCTCCAAGTACCCCTTTTCCCTGAGTCTTTAACAGTCATGTCCTCCCCGTTGCAGTGATATCTTGCCTTTTCATTCCAAGGACTCTCACCGCCTTCCCCGCACTCTCAAACTTGGGTGCATTTTTCTTAGTTCCCATCTTTTGTTGGGTGCTGTTACCATCGCAACGCAACCTGATTACCAAGTACGGTAATGCTGAAAGTACGGTACGGTTCTTTTCTAATGATGCACACTCCACCTTGAGCCACATACAAGATTTTGTAAAAATTGGAATGGAAACTTTTATTCCTCATCAAAAGTACAGTAAAAGATCTAATTCACCTAAATGGTTTGACGATAATTGTGCTAGAGTAACTGAACAAAAAGCAATAGCCTACAATGCATACACAAGATCAAAAACACATGAAGCCTTTAATTACTTTAGAAATATCAGAAATCATGCCAAAACTGTATTAAACCTAACTAAATCAAACTTTCTCCACAAGCAGGCAAATAAACTTCTAAATAATCCAAATGATAACAAAATATCTTGGTCTACTCTTAACTCATTCAAATCCAACTTCACAACTGCTTCATCCATTCCACCATTAAAATTTCCGACTGGCAATCTTGTAAGTGACCCACGAGGTAAAGCTAACCTTCTTGCGGATATTTTCTCCACCAACTCAACCTTAGATGAAATAAATCAAGATGTCCCTGTACTTAATTTTAATTCGCCTGAAATTCCCTCACTTAAGATCCACACCAGACATGTCAAAACTATTTTGCAGAATCTCTCAGTAGATAAGGCTCCTGGTCCAGATGAAATTCCTCCAATAGTACTTAAGAATTTCTCCTTGGTGCTCGCTCCTGTATTGGCAAATTTTTTCCGTCTATGTACTCATACCTCATGCTTCCCAGTACCCTGGAAAGAAGCAAACATCCATCCAGTTCCTAAAAAAGGTGCCTCTTCAGATCCATCAAACTACAGACCAATAGCTATAACTTCCACTCTTGGTAAAGTCTTTGAAATTATATTAAATAATCACATAATTAAGCATCTTGAGAATAATAAATTAATCAGTGATAGGCAATATGGTTTTAGACGATGTCGATCAACTGCAGACATGCTTTGCCTTCTTACGCATCAAATCAACCAAGCTACAGACCAACATGGTGAAACACATACAATAGCACTGGATATATCAAAGGCATTTGATAGAGTCTGGCATCAATCCTTATTGTCGAAGATGTCACACTACGGCCTTGCATCATTAGTTCCACTAATTTCTTCTTATCTTCATAACAGAAAAATACGTGTAATGGTAGATGGCCTTTATTCTCAATTTCACTCAATAAATGCTGGTGTTCCCCAGGGATCAGTTTTGGCCCCAACTCTGTTCCTCATTCATATCAATGATCTCATATCTACACTCATAATCCAATACATTCCTACGCAGATGACTCAACACTCCACAGTTCCTTCACATTTACCAATTCTTTCACCCAACCCGATCTTATAAATTCAAAAATAAACACTGCAATTTCTCTGAACCAGGACCTTTCTAGAATTGAAGAATGGGGGCAAAAGAATCTAGTTTCCTTTAATGCACAGAAAACCAAGTACATTCAATTTTCTAACCGACAGAATCTCACTGACTCCCATATATTTGTTAATGATGTAAATATTCCCACTTCCCCTAGTATTGACATTCTCGGTGTAACATCAACTACTAACTTGAGCTGGACACATTATGTTAGAAGCATTGCTAAGAATGCCTCTAAAAAACTGGGACTCCTGTACAGAGTTCGAGAATTCTTCACTGACAAGCAGTTGGCCGTAATATATAAAAGTCATGTGCGTTCTCAGATGGATTACTGTTCACCTCTGTGGAGTGGAAGTGGAGTGGTTGCATTGAGGCAGTTGGACAAAATTCAAAATAAAGCTATTAGATTAATCAATAACCCTGCAATCACACAGGACCTTCCTACATTATCCATACGAAGAAACGTTGCATCCCTTGCATTATTCTACAGATATTTTCACAGCAATTGTTCCGAGGAACTTGCTTCAATTGTGCCGCCTCTCCACATCTTTCCCCGTAGAACTAGGGCAGCTGAGAGCGCCCATGAATTTACACTTTCTCCTCCACAATGCAGAACTTCTGCTTATCAAAATTCATTTATCCCTAGAACTACTACTCTTTGGAATTCACTTCCCTCGAATTGCTTTCCACAAACTTACAATCTACAAATGTTTAAATCCAGTTGTTACAAACATTTTATGAATGGAGGATGCCTTTAGGCACATGGACCTTTTTGTTTTATCTGTGTTTTTCCTTCCTCCGTTCATTGTCTCTTAAAAAAAAAAAAAAAAAAAAAAAATATATATATATATATATATATACCGGGTATATATATATTTTATCATAATATTGACTGAATTTCACGATATGAAATTATGCGATTGTTTAATATTTCGTTGATAAGGTACGGTAATGCAATAAAAAAGTAATTTAGCTGTTAACTTCATCTTCTAAATTAGGAAGGTTTTAAGTTCTCTCTCTCTGCTCTCTCTCTCTCCATTCAGCGTCGAAAACATGTGCTTCTTTCTATCCAAAATGTTCCTCCCATTTACAAACTCTCTGCTCTCTCTCTCCTCCAACCACTTCGGATTCAATTACTCTATCATATTCCATTCTTCCAATCACATTTGTCTTTCATCTCTCCCTCGCTTTCCTCGAACTTTTCCCTATTGTATTCCATCTTGTCACTCCCCTCATGCATGTCGCCTAGCCCCTCTTCCCTTTTTTAGTTTACTTCCAATATGTGTTGTTCACTGTTCTGAACCCGTCCAGTACCAGCGACGTTTTTGTCATGTTATCCTAGCTACTAATAGATGATTCAATTAATATCTAATGTTATTTAAGATTCCTTAACTACGATACTCTACTTCTTGACAATACTAAATACTAATTAATGATATTATTTACATTAGTTTTGGCGTCCCTTAATCCCCCCTTTCTCCCTTATTTTATTATGTATATCTATACAGGGTGTCCCAGGAGGAAAGGGCATAACTTTGGGAAATGATAGAACAAGGTATTCTAAGCATAAAATATTCTATAACAAAAAGTCCATATTTCAACCATTAAAAAGATACTGAAGGTTATATTTAGTGCCCTCCCTCGCATCACTGTAGTGGACTCTTCCATGTCAAATAGTTTTCAACTACTCCAAAGTGAGCTAATATGTCTATAATAATTTTGCAACTTACAGATTCATAGTATCTTTAAATTAACATGGTAAAATAATTGCAGAAAGATGGAGGTGTGGTAGGGACTAGGACAGCTAGGCCAGCCTTATGGGGAAATACTGAAGAAAATACCATTTTCAACATGCAATATCTCTATACCGGTCGAGATTTGGACTTTTTGTTATAGAATATTTTAGGCTTAGAATATTTTGTTCTATCATTTCCCAAAGTTATGCCCTTTCCTCCTGGGACACTCTGTATATATATATATATATATATTACAGCATAACTTTCACTTAAATTTTCCTGAAATCAGGTTGCTATCTCATGTTCATAGCTTTCATTGTTTAGGCCAACCTTCAGTGCCCTCGGCGAGCCCTGCTCCTCCCCCCGAGTAGTACCGTACCAGGTAATCTCTTCTCTGATAAGTTTCATTGATAAACGATTTCCAATTCCGTTCTACCTTTTGTATTCCACCAATAGACGTACCTCGTTGACCCCTTGGAATCATCAACCTAACCCATCTCAAACCCTGGCTATCCACCTCACAATCTTGCCTTTTCATTCCACAAAATTTATGTTATTCGCCCCTTGAAATCACGACCAAACCCACAATCTTATCCTCAGCTTCTCCCCTGGTTCTCTCCTGCCTTCCCCTTACCTCCCTTTTCCGCGTCTCCTTGACACACCTACTCTACACCATGGTTAAGAGATACATCTCTTAACCATGCTCTACACGACCTTTCCTCCTTGTTTAACCCTTAATTAGCGGCTCACCACATAAGTCGAGTTAAATAAAGCTGGACTATGTGGCGGCGCTCGACATAACTCGAGTGGCAATTTCAGCACGTAATGTTGCTGAGAGAGAGAGACAAGTGGTGGCAGGAGAGTAGCGAGCGTATGACTGCTCCAGACCACCGCGGCGAACATACTGACACGAATCCCAGCTTCCTCCTCCCTCTCTCACTCGCTATATAAGGAATTATATCGGGAAAGTGGCTAATTACATGCTTTTTGCACTCGCGTTGCACGGTTATTGCAAGAAAACTAGCCATCATAAAAGGATCGTTATGGTGTCATTCGAAAGCTCTGTTTATGCCCTTTCAGGGATAGGTACTTGTTTTACGTTCTGGGTCTTATTTAGGCATGAAAATGATCACGTAAACAGCCCTATTTTGGCTAAAAACACCCCGCTGGGCGGTACATATAAATAAACCGCATAGGCCGCTCGTAAGGTGTTAAGGCTCTCGAGTGGAGGGGACGTATCATTGTAAACAGGAAAAATTATTCGAAAGGGAGGAAGATGAAGAGAAGAGATTATGTTAGAAGAAAGCAGAGGCAGACACGGAGAGATGAAGTGAAATGAGCTAAAGGAAAGTGGAGAGGGGAGATGAAATGAAGTGACAGGGAGAAGATGAGAGAGGAGGACGGGTGTAAGCGCGAGAGGCAGCGACGAGAGAGGCGGAGAGGGGGATTGGGTTGCAAAGGTCACATGCTAATGTCAGTCCAATTAAGATAGGGGGTGCAAAAACAGAGAAAGTAGAGGGTATGTGATAAGTTACCACGTAGACTAGAAAATGACAGAAGTGGGTCAATCGGAATTAGTTTGTTAGATAAGAGGAGGAATGTTGGGGACAATGAGTGAGAAAAAAAGATTGATTGCCAAGATAGCTGACAAACAGGGGGCTGAGTGAAAAGAAGGGTAGGGGAGTTGTGATAAGAGAGAACCAGAAGTCTACATGTAATTGGGACCGGTAATGTATAGATAGTTGCATTGTTTGTCGGTATGCAAAATGTGTTTTTCAAATTATCATAGTTAAGTACCAGTACCAGTATCTGATATATCATATACAGTAAATAATAATATTATGAATTATACGTGTCGAATCAAGCTTTTGTTTATGAAGTGATAACAAGATAAGCTCTTCAAGACGTTCATATTTTCGTACGAAAGCAGGCATATGACTATAAAAATAGATACGGTAAATAATTACAGTAGCCTATACATATAGGCTACTGTAGACCTACAGTATATTGAAAAAAGAGACACATTTATTGTATAGCGAAAAATACAATATAAGATACCGGTACGGTAGCACAAGAAGCTGCAGGCGAGATAGAAGACAAAATAATGGATACATAACAATAAATAACAGCTAGAGAGGAAGATAATTAATGTTGAAATAACTTAGAAAAGTTGACAGAATTATTAAAACACCATATGAAGAGGATTGACAAAGTTTCGCAGATAGCTTCTTCAGGTCACTCTGAAGAAGCTATCTGCGAAACGTTGTCAATAAAGTGCTCCTCCTCATATGGTGTTTTTATTCAAGATAAATAATGGAGAGCAAATATTGTAGAATGATATAACAATAAAATAGGTGTAGGTAACTGTGGCTGAGATAAGAGGTACGGTGGAGAACATGAATAAGGGCTAGAGATGGTAGATGAATGAATAGAAAAACGTAGAATGAAAGATGAAAAAAGAAGGTACCGGTACAAGTAAGTGTGGGTGATAATAATTATGCTCCTTGGTGATATGAGAAGTACCGGTACGATGGAGTGTGAGAAGAAAAGTAAGAGGGGGATAATAGCTTAGCCTTAGATAAATATCACTAATAGAATGGGAGACAAGAAACGAAAACAAACGTAGTTGTGGCTGAGATTAAAGTTAATATGGAGCATCTGAATATAGTTATGTGTGTAGTGGTGTGGGGTGGGGGTGCAGAGATTGGAAATACTAAAAAAAAAAAAAAAAAAAAAAACGATGGAAGATAAAATTGACAAATAGGAGATAACCCAAGTACCTGTTTGTGGGTTGAGAGGTAGGTTAGAGTGTGTGAAGAGGGGTGAGAAGGGGTGAGAGGGGGTGAAGAGGAGTGAGAGGGGGTTGAAGAGGGGTGAGAGGGGGAGATGGTGAGGGCCAAAAAAATAGACGCAATTTAAAAGGATATACCGGTAGGCTACATTTATTCCTCTTAGTACGGTAACTGCAAAAAACAAATATATCCCACGTTAAACCTTTCAAGATCCAATACGCATTTCTTTTCTGTTTTCCGGCTAGTATTCGACGATTTTATTCAAATTAGGAAGGGTACCGTATATGGAAGTTAGAGGGTTAATTGGAATTGTATTATACCCTTATAATTCCCACAGATCCTTCTTAAACTGTATAAAATCGTCAGCCTGAATAAACTGTCAAATGCGTCACAATCCCCATAGCCTTAACCAAGACAAGGCAATTTTGTTAGCATATAATTTATTTGATTTATTGCAAAACAAAACGACAAGCAACCTGGTAATTATCTAAATTAGGACGTGTTATAGATCATAAACTTGTGTCCGGTTCAAACAATCAAATGTCGAACTAAAGCTAAATGTGCGGAGAACCGTATTTAAGGGATAAGGGTGTAATTATTAGTATGTATGTATGTATGTGTATACTCTGGCACCTTCCCCATTTTTTTTTTTTTTTTATGGGGGTGGCCGACTTGAGACAGAGCCCGAACAGGGACATCACAACACATCAGAAAAACAAAACAATACAAAACATAAAAATATCACACGCATCTAAGACGCCTAGGAGAAACACCCAGAGACCCAGGCCCATTTGGGGTCCCCAGCCAAAGATTCCCAGGTCCCAGATCCCCCAGAGAGGCGCCGATTTCAGAAGGCAGAGCCGCAGCAAAGCTTCACCACCACAAGCCCGCCCACCATGCTTCCAGGCGCACCCTTCATTACCACCGGCTCCCCGGGCCAGGCGCCTGATGGATTACTATCTAGTCCAACTGGCGCATGACCGTCTCTCCCAAACGACCGCTTTTACACTCATCTATTCACAAGCATTCTCCATTCATTCCTGTTTATTACCACTTCCCTTGCCTGATCTATAGTCATTCCTCTATCATCCATAGCTTGTCTTACACAATCTCTCCGTCTCAATGTGGGTCTCCCTTCTCTTCTATCTCCCCTTGTATCTGACTCACATACAGTAGGCTACTCTCTTTGTAAGCCTTTCATCTTCCATTCGTTCAACATGACCATACCAGCTCAGCACCCTTCTATCCACTCTGATCGACAAATGTTCTTGCTGCCCCACTCTATGTACCGTATCTCTTCATTCCTCAATCTGTCTCTACAAGTAACTCCACACATAGACTACTCCTCAAGCAGCTCATCTCCATCACATCCAGCTTTCTTCTCTCCTTCTCCTTCAGTGCCCCGTAGTATTATTAGTAATATAATATTAGTAATATTAGTAGATTAGTTCATTACAATCTTAGTTTCCTCCCTAGACTTCCATCAAGCTTTAACAAATATACAAGGACGCTCTTCTAGATTTTTTTTTTAAATTTTTAGGTAGAAAAATGTTCCGGCCTCCTTCCTAAATTACAGACTCGCTATCGCTCGCCAGGATAAAATCGACACTTAATGGCACAAAAGGTCTTAATATTGACAAATAAATAAGGCAAAATCTCATATAATTGCCAAACTATTTGGCCCAACATCTTAAAAATTCTAAACTAATGGGGCTAAACATGATGGAGAAGGGGGGAGCCAGAAAAAAACTCCCCATTCAAGATATTTTTTTCATTGCTCTTACACAAAAAAAGATATCATATAGTCATCCTCTTGATTTGCACAGCCTCCAAGCAAATCAAAATTATGTCTGTTACATATCATATAAATCATTATCTTGATTTAACCATTGTATATAGGCTTGCAGTCGGAATTACGCTACGGAATATTTGATAAGGCCTACCCGGTACATAAACTAATGGTCTGTTCTTGGTTAAACAGTCGAAAACATGCTCCTGTAAGTACAATAGTTTAATTACCGGCAGATGTAGCGTACTTGTTAAAAATGTGCTTTTAACCCCTTCACCACCATTACGTAATTTTCATCATATTCTGGTTACCATTATACGATTGTCTTTAATTTATAATCTACTTCTACGATATAAATGGGCAATTATGATCTCGATGAACCCTCTTACTTAGATGGGTCCTTCTTATACTGCATACAATCGTCATGTATACCCAGTATCAAAGGTACCGGTAAAAAGTCATCATGGTGCTGAAGTGGTTAATACAATGCAAGTAATACCGTACTTTTCGGGATGGTTCTCTTAATTCGTTTGGAATGACTAAGCGAAATTAATTACCGGTAACTTAGAATGACCCTCTGTGTTACACCAGCCAACTTATAGCAGCTAGTACGGTCGGACCACGGCATCCAAGTATTAGGGGGAGGGTAGGCATAGGTCGTTTTTTTAGACCCCCTTCTCCCTCGTGTTTAGCCCTATTAGTTTTGAGATTATAAGACGTTCGCCCCATTAGTTAGTCAATTTCAATGCATTTCTGACCCCATTTCTTTGTCAATATACAGACCTTTCGTGCCACTTAAGTGTCGATTTTTTTTCATGGCGAACGATAACGAGCCTGTAACTATTATTTAATGGGCAATACTATTAGTCTGGGATCCAAGGCCTGGAAATGTGTAAAACAGTTATTTTGAAGTGACACCCCTGCTATAAAATATTTGACCCCTAGATCGTGTCTGTGGGGGTGTTAGACACCAGAAAAGTGACTTTAGCAAGGTAGTTTGGATTGCGCGAATTCTGTAGGGACGTTTTTTTAACATGGGGCGTCAACTGTAAAAACCAAGAAATTTAGGGGTAGGGGAAATTCAATTGACCATATATCCCATAATGCAGGGGTGAGTGCAACAAATTACAACTCATTATTTTTGTTATAAAGTTGGCTTTTATATGAAACATGATTCAATGTGATTGGACCATCCATGAGGTCAGCAGAGGTCAAAAGGTCACGGAAAGTGGGTTAAGCTCTTTTATCAAATAATTCAAATTTGTCCTACTTTAAGCTTGATATATCCAGATTTTCACACCCAAAATATGTTCTTTGCATCCCTCTAATGTTTTTGGGAAAGGAATGTCACATTTGAATTAACCTTGAATTAAACTATCTATATTGGCAAGCAGTAGTGAGCCTACACATTAGTATGACAATCTTTTAGACTCGCTTCGCTCGCTAGTTTGTCTATGATTGTAGGGTATTGGATGGCTCCTTCAGCTATATTATGTAGGCTCGCTATCCCTCGCCTATATTGATCGTAATAGTGATGGTTTACTGTAGTGGTTGATGCTTTTCATCTTTTGTGTGGTGCTAGGGAGGGTGGTTGCGTTTTCTCTGGGACTGTAGAAATATTAAGGGTAGCTACATTATTAATTGTATTCCATTTGTGGATTGTATGAAGTCTTAAAGTGGCTTTTTATATCCTACAGGTGCTGACCCCTGGCGTATAAAGATGGAACCGGTGGCTGTGATAGCAGGCAAAGGAAACAAACGCCAACTCTCTACTAGTGAAAGTGACTATTCGAAATGTATCGTCTACCAAACTACAACAGATGATCAGGGACCTCTGTATAACCTGACGAAGAGAGGGTTCACAACATTCAAGAACGCGGTGGAAATAAGGAAGGATGACGTTTACAGCAGAGTGTGGGACGATCTGCAGAATCAGGACCAATTCCTTTCAAAAGGACCAATGTGTCACGAAAAATGCCACAGTAGTTACACCCTCAAACGGACTTTGGACAATCTAGCATCCGCCAAATGGTTTAAAGCTGAGCAAGGAGAACCATCAGGTGAACGGAAGGGCAGGAGGAGTTTAACAGACTTTAAGGTAGTGTGTTTCCTGTGTGAAAGGGAACGCGATTCCAAAGGCAATAGGACATTAACTTTAGTCAGTACTGTTGACAGGCAGAAGTCAATCCATAATAAGGCAAAGGAGTTGAGGGATGAGGCGGTCCTTTTGAAAATTGAGGGCCATGGTGATTATTGTCTTGACCTCATAGCTAACGATTTCCGCTATCAATTGAGGTGTATGAACAATTTCATGAACAGACGATGTAAAGCTTCGGAACAGACATGTGACAGTAAAGGTGTCACTGAATATGACAAAGTCTTCCAAATGCTTGTTTCAGAAATTTCACCTGGACTTCTTATTAACAAGCATGTCTACCACCTTGGCCAGCTAACCAATAGATTTACGGAACTTCTCTCACAACAGGGTGTAGTCAGTAAGAAACCCTACAGAACTGATAGGTTGAAAAAGCGATTGTTGAAGCACTTTGAGTCTGACATTCAGGTCATCACATTGAAGGGTAGAGATACTTTAATATGTGCATCTTCTTTGACCGTCAAAGAGCTCTGTGATGAAGTAGTCTCTCTGCAGACTGAATTAGATGAGTATGAGCTTCTACCAGATGATGAGGAAGAGGAGGTACTGCTCCCAAACGTGTCAAACAGTTCAAACCACGTGGCAAAACACTTGAGGGCTGAAGTGAAAACATTCGGAAAGGTAGGGTGTGCAACCCCGGTCAGTGATGAAATTGAAATATCATATGAAGGTGCCTCTAGTCAAGTACCGGTCGACTTGTACAATCACTTGGCGTGGTTACTAACAGAGGGAGATGAGTGTCTATAAGAAGATGGAAAAGTCCAGCTTACCAAAGATGATGAAGAGAAGGTACTGAATTTGGCACAGGACATTGTAGGATGTCTTACCAGGAAGCCACCTCCCAAACACATCGGTGTTGCCCTACATATTCTGAAGGAAACACGTAGTAAAAACCTTGTGACAATGATTAACAAATTTGGACACTGCATCAGTTATCCCACTGCTCAGCGATACATCACAACAGCCGCCAATGATGTTTCTGAAGGAGAAGAAAGGGAAGGATTGTTCATTCCAAGAAACATCACACCAGGACACTTTACCCAGTACACATTGGATAACTTAAACTTCCATTCAGAGACAGAAAATGGTGGTAGTCTTGATGCTACAACAAATATAATTTATCAGTACACATTCGAGGGAGAAGGAAGTGGGGAGGTAGCGGGGCAGTGCCCCTTAAGAAAACCAGGAAACTGACTATCAGTGAACCAGACAAATTCGTTCCAGTAAGTAGTAAACTGACACTGAAGGACAGAAGACTGGCTAGATCATTACGTGATATTGAACTTCCTCATTATGACAAGGGGGAAGCCTGCTTTCTAGCTGACAAGAACATCGTTTGGTTCCTACTGAGGATGTATCCAACCCAGTTGATGACGGGTGAAAACGACAAGGACAATGGTAGCCTGACATGGAGCAGCTTCTTTGAATACAGTTCCGGGCAACATACAGAGAAAACAAAGATTGTTTATGGACCATGGCATTCACAAAACCCAACCAACGCAGATGTAGTCCAGACCTCATTGGACTACTTTATCTCCTTGAGTCTTAAGATGGGTCAGGCTAAGACGGTGGTGACTTGTGACCAGGCGATATATGACATAGTAAAGGGGTTGGTTAGGAAAGAACCGGAAAAGTACAAAGATGTTATTGTCCGACTTGGAGGATTCCATATTGCCCAGAACTTCTTGGGATCTATTGGATTTTTCATGAAGGTGAGTAGCATAGAGGACAATCTGGTTTCTAGTGATATCTGTGGTCGAGGTACAGCCAATAAAGTCATGGCAGGAAAAGATAATTATAAGATGGTCCGTTATCATTCACGGTTGAGTGAGGCATTCTTCATGCTGAAGTGGGAGGCATTTGAGAAATGGCTGTTGTTCGAGAAAAATGAGGAGACACTTTCTTTGCTTTCGTCTCTGCTTGAAAGTCTTAGAAATGCCTTTGACAGGAAACAGAAGGACGAATTTGCTGCACTCATGGAGGAAGTCATGAAATGCCTAGAGTCACTGGAGTCGCTCTGGGGAGATTTTGAGAAGGGATTAGGAGTGACAGCCCATCTTTGGAGCATGTACCTAATATCCTAAGTGTTACGACCGGCACAACGAAATAAACAAGGGCACTTAATATTGGACTAGAAGATAGGCTATATCTGCAACAACGGTACGCTAATTCCAAACCCTCGAACTATTAAGCCGGTGAACAAAACACTTAAACCCTCCAGAGCTAATCTACTGGATAACGGGGTATCAATTAACTGGGTTTAGTGCACTTCTACAAAGGCTTTCCGGTGACGGCAAAGCCAACTCACAACAGGAGTACTTACGTTACTAAAATGCTCTCAAGTAATAACAATGCTTAAATAAACTATAACAAGATTTAATAAAGGAGTATATGCTTACGTTAACTTTAGTGTGAGTCTGAACTCACTCTAAACTCTTCAATGCTCTATGAAAACACTGGAAGTCTAGTCCTACAGCAAACAGATATGGAATCTTCTGAAAACATCTGATGCTCTAAGATGCTCGTCGAATATAGAACAGAAATAATGCAGGGGCAGGACACCAAAGCGTGTATCTTAAATACACCAACAAGTAGGATACATATATATAAAACAAGGGAGTGCAACAACTCTGTGACAGCACTAATAACAGCCACTCAAAAACAGTACTTCCTTAGCCAAAGTAACAGCCAAACTGGGGTGTGCACTATGCATCAACCTAGGCTAAAATAATACGTGAATAATTCGTAAAGCATACACAGTTAAAGTTAATAAACACAATGCTGTCGTTCTTACTAATAAAGTCTAGCAGCGGCATAAAAGGTACAAGGAGCCTAGGCAGAGCTCAAGCATGCTCGTAGCCTACTGTCTCCCCTGAACAGATTTCCCTTATGTTACGTTAAGTGACTAGGAGGCTCTCTTGGTAAGTCCAGATCTCAAGTATCTGGTCTTACCCTGGCGCTCCTCAAAGGTCAACAAAAGGAGGTAGCAAGCATACAAGCAAGAGTAGGCAAAAGCCCTTCGCTTGTATGCTGCTACGCTCGCAAAGGAAAAATATGCACAAGGGTTACAGGCTACCTACAGTAGCTCCGTCGAAGTCGTACAGGCTCTGACTTGCCATATACTTAACTCAGACAACGACCAAATGTACCCTCCACTGTCTAGCATTAAATATTAACAAAGAACAACCCAATAATTAGAAGCACCCAATAATATGACTCCATGTGACTATGACTATAATAATCCCTAAAGCTAGTGCAAAACATATATGTGAGAACTGGTGCTGGTAATACGACTGGCCGACTATGGAAGTCGTATGCAGAACCAGAAGGGATGAATAAATGAATAAAGATAAGAAGTATTGGAAAGAAGGAGTTCAGAGAGAGAAACAGCAGTAAAGAGGGTTAGATTGGGGACAGATTGCAAGGGACATCTAGGACCAAGCACAACATACCAAGCTCTGAGGTGACACGCGGGAAGGAGCCCCCCACCCACCGAGCTAAGACAGCGGCCCCCAATCACAGACCACTACGTCATGAAGAGCAGGCGTCATATGACACGCCAGGCCCGCCGGCCAATCACGAGCGGGTGGCCCTGCCCAAGCGAGGAATGCACACGTACATACACACGCACATACTACCACCTCGCTGCTTCCCTCGCTCTCTCTCCTTGCAATTCACACTACATATCTTATAACTCTATCAATGATATAAAATACTTCCAAGTGTCACAGACAAGAATAAAGACCACCACTGATCTGTATGTGACAACATGAACACTAAGAAAGAAAGAACATCGTTCTACGATTATTATAGCCCATTTCACTGCCCCGGCGAGCGCTAGCGAGTACGAGTACATTCTGGCAAGCTGGCCAGCGTAACATAAGGCATTACATCCATGCTGAGAGAGCTGGGCTGTGGCAACAGCACTTACAAGAGGTACAGAATATGCTACCCTATACCATTGCTTCCGGCCATAGTAAGTACATGTCCTGCCTTCCGATCTACCTCAGTGAGATGCAAAAGCTTCCAGAAACAGCACCAGAAGTGCACGAGGAGTTTGCAGCTGGCAAATTCACAGTTCACCAGACTGCAGGAGACTTCAATGGTGTGTGGACAGACCTTGCCCTTGAACAGACCTACAATAGGGAAGGCAAAACAGGCCTCTTTAAGGGTATAACACAGTCTGAATCAGCACGAGAAAAGTACATCAAGGCTCTACCGTTCATAACCTCTGTCTCTGAAAGTGTAAAACAGATGGCACACATGGCCTCGCCGCAGTCTGACCACCACGAGAAGCTGAGGAAAGACGACATGGAAGCTGTGTTGCAGATCAAACGGACCGTGGAAGAGAAGATGCAAAACCCATTCGATCCTTCACTTGCGATAGATAAACTAATAAACATATCCACAGGTCAGATTCTTGCAGCAACTACCTTGGTAGATGCCAAACGTCTTGGCTTGGAGGCAATGGATGCTGCCACGACGACGAATGCAGACAAGATTGTCCAACCGAAGATAGAAACATTCGCCACGCATCTGAAGAAAAGTAAGAAAAAGATGGACACTGTGAAAGAAGTCATCAGAGAGGAGAGCGCAGTGATAAGGGCACTTTGTTTCGCACAGGACCTGAGTGATGAGGCACGGACTGTGGCATTTAGTTACAAATGGCTTGAGTACCCTCCCTCATTGTTTGAGCCAGAGAAGATGGATTTTCCATGCGGAAAGGTTGCAAATCCAACTATCTATCCACTCTACAGGCAGAGGTGGATTTTCAATGCGGAAAGGTTGCAAATCCAACTATCTATCCACTCTACAGGCAGAGGTTGCCGACTCATGGGAACTGTTAAAAGAGTTGCCTCCTTCTGCATCTGATGCAGTTTATGTAGTCGATGCAATGGCATTCATCCAGCGGTTCAACACACTTGGTTCGAGTACATTTGGCCAACTTCAGGAAAGGTACAGGAACAAACTCTTGAACATGAAACCCAGACATTGCACTGAAGTGCATTTCGTGGGCGATCAATATGATTTTGGGTTAAAGAGTCTAAAAGGCGATGAACGCCAGAGACGGGAGTCAAATACCAACTTGCCAGAGTATGTTCCAGCGGACAGCATGAAAATCCCTGATTGGAAGACATTCCTGTCAAACCCTTGTAACAAGACCAATCTGCTGTCGTATCTTGCTTCACGTTGGTCCCAGGAGTCATCCTGGCCTGATGGCTTCTGCCTGGTCCTTGGGGTCAACGCCCAGGCAACTCGTGTGACGCAGATGGAACATACCAATGTTGATGAGCTGTACTGCCCTAACCACGAGGAGGCGGACACCAGAATCTTTGCACACATTGCTAGCTGTGATGACAACAGCGTAGTTGTCATTCAGGCTACAGATACAGATATCATCGTCTTGTCAATGTATCATTTCCCTCGGTTGCCAAACGTTGTTGAGTTATGGGTGGAAAAGGATGATCTGTTCCTCCCCATCCATGACTTGGTGAATGAGTTGGCCAAAGCAGTTGGAAAGGACGTGTTGGCACTCACAGACACACTGCTCATCTCATACATTCTGTCAGGTTGTGATTCGGTGAGCTATCCTTTCAAACGGGGTAAGAAGAGAACAGTGAAAGTCGCACTCCAGCATGTTGACAAACAGCCAGCGTTGTCTAATTTCATCCGACATGAATCCGGACCTTCTGCACATGATCAGGTGATAACTGAAGCAAGAAGCTTCTTTTGTGATCTCTACGGCAAGCCAGGGTATTCATCCCTGGATAAGCTCCGCGCCCACTTGTTTGCATCTAGCAAACTAGATCTGCGCTCCCTTCCTCCAACAGAAGATGCTTTTCACTTCCACATTATCAGGAGCCTTTGTCAGATCAGCTTCTACAAGCAAGCTTCACTCAGCAATCCAGTGATTCTTCCACCTGAAGAGTATGGCAGGAGTGTGGATGGTGACAGGTTAATTCCTGTCATGAAGAGCAAGCCATCAAAGCCTTCTGCTGCGAAGTTGAAGTACTGCAAATGCAAGAAGAAACCGAACTGCCTGAGGAATTGCCCTTTTGCGAAAGCTGGAGTACCATGCATCATTGCATGTGCCTGCAATGGCGACAGAGAAAAATGTGGACGGCTTCTGACTGATGACAGTGATGATGATGAGTAAATAGAGCTAATGACGCCTTTCCAGACAGTATGTGGTTTGACTTGTCGTTTTAAAACATGTGTAAGAGTACCGTGCAAATAGGTAGTGTGAATGCCCGATTTTTTTTTTTTTTTAATTTATGCAAATCTAAATTGACATGCATGCCAGTAAGTTAAGTTCAGTCGGGGCATTCCTTTCCCAAAAACATCAGAGGGGTACAAACAACATATTTTGGGTGTAAAAGTTGGGATATATTGAGCTTGAAGTAGGAAAAATGTGAATTATTTAATAAAGGAGCTAAATTTTCAGCTTAACCCACTTTCCGTGACCTTTTGACCCCTGCTGACCTCATGGATGGTCCAATCACGTTGAATCATGTTTCATATAAAAGCCAACTTTATAACAAAAAGAATGAGTGGTAATTTGTTGCACTCACCCCTGCATTATGGGATATATGGTCAATTGAATTTCCCCTACCCCTAAATTTCTTGGTTTTTACAGTTGACGCCCCATGTTAAAAACGTCCTTACAGAATTCGCGCAATCCAAACTACCTTGCTAAAGTCACTTTTCTGGTGGATAACAACCCCACAGACATGATCTAGGGGTCAAACATTTTATAGCAGTGGTGTCACTTCAAAATCAAATTTTGAGGTCTCGGATCCCAGACTATATGTTGTTTAGGTGATATGCAAATATGGGAGAACTTTGCGTATTATGTCCAAATATTTGTCTCATCAATGGGAGAGGCGGGACAAACCAATTTTGTGTTTCATTTCACACAAACAAACTATACCCACTCCCATGGTATCCGGTCTTCCGCCTGGCTGCTCTCTTTCTTACTCCAGGCCTTCTAGGCCTTCTAATCCATTGTTCTTGACGGATTTTTTTTAAGTCTCTATCCCAGCCTCATCACAACCCTCGCCAGCAGGGTTACCAAATCAAGTCCGCTAGATAGTAAACACATGCGGAAAATAGCTAGAATCAATACACAATCTACAATATCTCTAAAATGGCTCAAATCTACAAAATATCTCTAGAATTCATGTTGTTAGATGTAAAGATCTGCCTTTAGATCGAAGTAAATACCTCTAGAACTAGCAGAAGAGTAGCTAATTTGGCAACACTACGTCGCCAGCCTACCTTATCTTGTAATCTGTCCCCAATAACATGGAGCTGTGAAATAAATAAGCATACCGGTAGTCTTTAGTAATTTTATTAATTTGTTTGAATGGCGTAAACGGTCAGTACGGTACGGTATATATATATATATATATATATATATATATATATATATATATTGTGACGCACCCCAGTGCTGGGCAACGCAACCTGATTGTACTCCTTGGTACTCCACTGTACCGCCCGTGATCTGGCTACCGTCAGCCGCAATGTATATTGAGTGTGACAACTTATAACTATGTTCTTTGTATCTCTGCAAAGGTCTCGTCATGTGCTAACCAGTGGTGGGTTTTGTTTTAAGCCATGTCGAGACCTTCCATTTAATATGTAGTATCAATAGAGAAGTTGATAGATAGGATAATGGGAATTCAGAGAGAGAGAGTGAGTTGGGCTTCAGAGCAAGAGGGTAGCAACACGCCGCGCTGCCGGCCGGGTGGTTGCCAGACGTATGGACTGGTTGGCAGCCTTGCCCTTATAGCTAGGCGCGATAGGGTTGGTAGTCCATTGTTGCCTGCCTGGGCTGGGCCCATGTTGTCGTACAGCACACTGCCTGGAGGTTGGCTGTGTGTACTATGATCAGGTTGCCTAGAACCTTTGAGATTCTAACATCCCTTGCTCTCTCTCCCCACTTCTCACGGTTGCACTCTTTCTCTTTGACGACATTACTCTCATTTCATTCTTCTCTCTATTTAAATGCATAACCTTCCCTTGAGGTCCTAAAGGAGTTTCAGCACTCACCTCTCGTATTACTCTTAGGACAAGCATATATTTACATGTATTAGATTTAAGGGGTTAATGTGAACAGCGATCTTCTTGATGAGGATAGTTGGTGAACGTTCTACATGTTCACGAGTTATATGCCCTGCTCATCATCCCATTTGTGACTAGACTGGTGCCATGTGTAAGAGCCCGACCATGCCCAGGAGTTGTCTGTAGAGGGACGAGGACTTAGCCTTGATTTGCATACTGAGCCAGGAGCGAGTGTAGCACCCGAGACTACAGCTCGCTCGTAGTGCCGGTATAGTAGAGTAACGTAATTTATCTGTCCTTGTGTTCTCTACAGTCTTCTCCTGGGTTCTCGCTTTCGGTGCTGGGACTCGTTGTTCCTGTGACTTGGCCTGCTAGCTAGAACACATGGGGATGATGAGGGGGATATATCTTTATTTTACTATGCATTGCAGCTCTCTTTAAGTATATATCTATAACACTTTACAATACACATTACTCACACACAAGACAACACTATTAATACTTTCATGTATCAATTAACTGCACTGTCGTTTTGCTGCTGTGTCCGGAGTTCTGTTGCATAGGGCGCATATGGACTCGGAGGGGAGACAGAGTGAGAGAAGCGAAGTAGCCTATGCGGTAGTAGGCTACCGGCGCAGTACTGTTGCCTGCAACCTTTTAGTTATTCCAAGTATAGATTCATTATTATAATAAGTGACTACTATTTATGTTCCTCCCATGTGTATTATTAGGTATCTACTGGATCATGAACATCTTGTATGCTACATGCTAGTGCATGTTAGTAGGGGACAGTTAGTGTAGTGCACGCGCTTTCAAGTAGGCGTGTACATTTGTCATTTAGCATTTCACTGTCATACCTTTAGCCTGCTTCTATTCTACATTATTAGAGGCTTAATATTAACGTAGTTTCTTGAGTATTGCATTTCTTTAGTAATAACGTAACCTATAAATGTCTGAGGGAGTTTAGCCTCATAGCCTACCCCTGTTGTACACTTTCGCCGAGTTAAGGTACCTCGTTACCGTAGACGATAACTCTGTAGGGCGTTGGTGCTTTTGTTGTCTGGAGCATATAGTATTTGGGACTGGAATCGAGCGTGTCGTTGTCACTTAAGCCATTTCTGTCCTACGATCAAGAATCCCGAATATGTATTGCCGATCCAGCCGTAACAAAATGGCGACCTTGCACAAGATTCAGTAGTATCCTATCACATGTTTTTTGGAGAACTATTCTATGCTACCTAGTAGAGCTGGCTAGAATTTTCTTGCATATTGGAGGAATTTTTATTGTGTCATTATTGTATTGGTGGACTTGCAGATTGTTTCGTTAGGTGTCTAGAGTAGAGTCATTCAAGCATCTTTAACATTTTGTGAGTCGAGACTGCAATTAGTAATAAGCACTTTTTTTTGTTTATGAACAGCAATTGTATAACCAGCACTATGTCTAATGACTCATCATTTACGGGGGAGGATAACACGGTACAGCCTAGTGACCAGCAAGTACAGCAGATATTTAGGGAGGGGAGTGTTATAAGTGGAGAGAGGGATGCCCGGGCATTTTTGCAGACACCTTTGACCGAACAGCGCCTGCAGGCTATTGATTGTTACGGTCTTCGCTGTTTAGCCAAGGTTTTGGGGCGGGACTGTCCTGACAGTTGGCCCAAGAAGAATTTGGTGGCATGTTTGTTGGGTGATGGCGATGGGGCGGTGGGTGGAGTGGGGTCTTGGGGGGTTCCCTCCAAGCCTCCATTCCACTCTACCCCTGAGCTGGGCCCTCAGCCAGCGAGTCTTTGAACGATGCAGCAGGAGGGTTCTCAATGGCAAGCTGGCTTACCCGTAAACACGTCTCGGTGTGGATCCCCCATTTTGTGCTCTCCCCCCCCAGGCCTGTCTCCTGAGATGTTATTTCAGCTAGAACTAGCTAAGTTTAAGCTGCAGGAGACTCAGATACAACAGGCTAGTATAGAACGCATAGAGGTTGCTAGAATCCAAGCCAATCAGGATGCAACCAGGTACCAGGCTGAAATGGATGTCGAGAAGTCTAGAGTAGAGACCACGGGGCGTCATCTCGGTGGTGGGCACCGGGTTACAGACTCACTTTCGCATTTAATTAAGTTAGTACCCGCATTTGATGAGACAGCAGTGACTGAGTTTTTTGCTCGTTTCGAAAAGAAGTGTCGTGAGTATGACTGGCCGGAGGTTAAATGGGCAGCATTAGTTTCATCACGTCTAGTGGGTAAGGGGTTGAAAGCCTACGATGCACTGTCACTGGACGAGAGTGTCGTGTATGGACTGGTGAAGGAGGCTGTGCTCCGGGCCTACGAACTGCAACCCGAAACTTATAGATTGAAGTTCCGTGGCGTGAATAAGAAGAGCGACGTCAGTTTTATGGAGCACGCACGGGACTTAACAGATGCATGTAATAACTGGTTTCGGTCCGAGCACGCAGAGTCGGCTGAGGAAATTAAGCAACTTTTCTATCTGGAACAGTTTTACAAATGTACTGGAACCGATCTAACGCTGAACATTAAGGAAAAATGTCCCAAGACAGTAGAGGAGGCTGCCAAGATGGCAGACCTCAGATTATCATTGATTCGTGGTTGCGGTGCCGCTCAGAGGGCTGAGTCAGGGCAGAAGGGGCGCTATACCCCACCCACCAGAGTTTTCGATAATAACAAATCCTATGACACACATAACCACACTAAAAGCATTGCACCTAATAACACCTACAAACACAAGCCTCTCCCGTTTACTAAAGGTCAGGCCCCTTCTTCGCCCGCACAAGGGAAGAAGCCCATTGGGGATGTGAAATGTTACAAATGTCAGAAGCTAGGCCATTATTCACGTGAGTGCCCTAGTAACACTCCCGCTAAGCCGGTGTCATTGGTTCACAGTATCGGTGTGTCTCTGAAGGCTGCAGCAACTGCCCGGGGTAGGTTGTCAGCAGCTGAGGCACACGCGGTAAAGAAGCGTACGGAAGGCTCGACACCTGTCCGGGACACTTTCTGTAGCCATCGGGGACTCGGGTTTGTGAGCTGGGGGAGTGAACTACGGAGGGTTGACTTGTTGAGGGATACGGGGGCTTCGCAAACTTTGTTGAGGAACTTCACAGGGAAACCGATAAATGCGGCCAGAGTTGTTGTGGTGCAGGGTATAAATGCTACGAGGTCATACCCACTTGTGAGGTTGGAGTTGAGAGTGGGAGAGGTGTGCAGGGAGCTGGATGTAGGGATCGTTGAGTGTTTGCCAGTTGAGGGCGTCGACCTTCTTCTCGGCAACGACTTTGCGGTGCCCACTTCCGGGACTCCACCCTTAGTCGTTGCCGAGAGGGCGGCCGACGTGGATGGTGAGAATCGGGAAGGGGTTGGGAGGTGCCAACAGGATGAGATGGCCTGTGTGGTAACCCGATCTCGCTCTGCGGCTCCTGCACAGCCTAGCACTCAACCTCGGGGACAGTGGAGGAAGGATCAGGAGAAGGTTGCTAAGGGCAGGAAAAGGGACATTGATTCTGCTGCACTTCTCGGTGATTCGGTACTTGGACCTATAATAAACACGGGAGTTGACTCTGGCCCAGAGATGGTGTGTAACAAGGCAGAGTTGGGTAAGACTTCGCGTGAGGCAAGAGCTGTAGCGAGAGCCACTAAGGCAGTAGAGCCTACTAGCCGGGGTAATGTCTTATTACAAAACCATCTTGATGCATTGACGCCCGGGGACATAAGTGAGCAGCAGCTGCAAGACGCTAGCCTAGCTCGTTATATCAATGGTGCCATAGAGTTGGAGGAAGATGGGGATGCGAAGCCGGGAGATTTCTTTAGGCTCAACAGGATATTGTACCGCAGATTTTTAGACCCCAAATCGAAGTGGGAGGGCGGTGCGAGGGTAGTAGACCAGGTGGTTGTTCCAAATAAGTATAGAGAGTCCTTATTGTGTCTGGCGCATGATGTGCCGGTGGCGGGTCATTTGGGGTAACAAAAACATTGGCGGCATTGGGCAGGTTTTTCTGGTGGCCTGGGGTCAAGGCTGATGTCTGTGCATGGGTGGCTGGGTGTGCGACCTGCCAGACAACGGGGAAGCCTAACCAGACAATCCCGAAGGCACCTTTGTTTCCCATACCTGTCACCGGGCCTCCGTTCAGCAAAGTTGTAGTAGATTTGGTTGGCCCTTTCCCGCCTACTAGTAGTGGCAATAAATTCCTGTTGACAATCATGGATGTGGCTACGAGATACCCGGACGCATACCCCATGAGAAACGGCTCGGCAAAGGCAGTTGTTAAAAACTTATTATTGTTCTGTTCCCGTTATGGATTTCCACGTGAGGTGCAGTCAGACCAGGGGAGCAATTTTACATCCAAATTGTTCAAGCAAACCCTTCAGTTGCACGGTATATGTTCTGTAGTGTCGTCAGCCTACCATCCCGAGAGTCAGGGAGTCTTGGAGCGGTGGCACTCGACCCTGAAGAGTATGCTACGCTGTTACTGTGCAGAACATGACACTGATTGGGATTTGGGTCTGCCGTATGTTCTGTTCGCTGCACGTGAAGTCCCAGGAGAGAGCCTGGGGTTCAGTCCAAATCAGCTAGTCTTTGGCCATAATGTGAGAGGACCTTTAAGTATGGTGAAAGAGATCTGGGAGGGCGAACAGAAGCCGGGGTCTGTACTTAAATATGTCCTTGAGAGCCGGGAGAGACTTATAGGTTGCATGGCAGCGGCAGGTAATAACTTGGTTAATGCACAGGCGGTCATGAAGCACCAGTATGACGCCAAGGTGAAGCTTCGGGAGTTTTCGGTGGGTCAGGAGGTAATGTTGCTTTTACCTTTGCCTGGACACCCCCTTTCTGCCAAGTTCATTGGGCCGTATGTGGTGGCTAAGAAACTGTCCGACCTTGATTATCTCGTTGCAACACCTGACCGTAGGAAAAAACATCAGTTATGACATGTTAACCTCATGAAAGAGTATGTGAGACGCCCCTCAGAGCCTCTCACTGTCCCTGTGCTGGCCTGCAGCGGCCAGGGTGGAGAAGGAGGTGGGGACAGTCATGCTGCTGAGGAGGATAGCTGGGACTGTGTCATTTCCGCGGAACAGTGGGCGGGGAATACTGAACAAGAGGCTAGGCAAGTTGTAAGTCACCTGCCTGAGCACCAGGGTGCTGCTGTCCTAGGCCTGTTCAGGTCATACCCCTCTGTTTTCGCCGAACACCCAGGTCTCACTACTCAGGTAACGCACGACGTGGACGTCGGTGATAATGTGCCCTTCAAGTCAGTGACCTACCGTGTGCCCCCGGTAAAGTTGCCAGCTTTACGGGAGGAGTTAAAGTACATGGTTGAGAGAGGGATGATCACTGAAGGTTATGTGAAGTGGACATCACCCGTCACGTTGCAGCCAAAACCTGACGGCAAGGTGCGGTTCTGCATAGATTTTCGTAGGCTAAATGGCTTGACCACTACCAACCCTTACCCTTTGCCTCGAGTTGACGACAGCGTGGACAAGATAGGGAATGCAAAGTACCTTACTAAAATTGATCTTGTAAAAGGCTACTGGCAAGTACCCCTGTCGGACCGAGCTAAGCAAGTTTGTGGTTTTGTGGTAGATGGCAAGACCTACCAATGTAACGTAATGCCTTATGGGCTTAAGAACGCACCTGCCACGTTTCAGAACCTGATGAACGATATTTGTGACGAAATCCCTAACTGCACGGTCTACCTTGATGACGTGATAGTATATGATGACGATTTTGAAAATCACCTAAGGCACTTAGAGACCCTGTTTAGGAAGTTGCACGATGCTGGGCTGGTGGTGAACCTGAGGAAGTGCGAGTTTGTAAAGGCTACTGTGCAGTATCTTGGCTTTGTGGTCGGGTTAGGCCGGGTGTGCCCCCCCCTGAGCAAGATACAGGCTATCAATATGTTTCCCAGGCCCACCACTAAGCGCCAGGTCATGCGGTTCCTAGGTATGATAGGCTATTATAGGCGCTTCATCCGGGGATACTCTACTGTCTTAGCACCGTTAACTGATCTACTGTCGAAGTCAGTGAAGTTCTGTTGGGCTGCGGAGTGTCAGAGGGCTTTCGACCTAGTCAAGCACCTGCTGTGTACACATCCGATTTTGAGGGCCCCAGACTTCTCCAGGAGTTTTCAGCTGGCGACTGATGCCAGCGGTGTGGGTGCCGGGGCAGTGTTACTGCAGACTGATTCCGAGGGCTTGGAACACCCAGTGAGCTTCTTTTCTCGCAAGTTTAATTCGGCACAAAGGAATTACTCGACTATAGAGAAGGAGCTTCTGGCTATCGTTTTGTCGCTCAAACATTTCGAAGTTTATGTTCCAGCCTATGGCCCGGTAGTGACGATTTATACGGACCATCATCCCTTGAAATTCCTAAATCAGTTTCACAATCGGAATATGCGGTTGACCAGGTGGTCCCTAATGCTCCAAGAGTATAATCTCAATATTCAGCATATTGCCGGGAGTGAGAACGTGATAGCAGATTGTCTATCAAGGGTTGATGATCCAAGATAGTCGTGCACGGTGTGTGGGTTGAGTAGGAGTAAAATTAGGCTATCATAACGCCGTCCAAAAAGATCATAAACAATAAAATAAACGAGAAAACTCTTTCTTTTTTTTAGTTTTGTAACTCTTTATTGTTGTAGCATGATGCATGCAATATTGTGTTTTATGTATAATTCACACTTCAGTTGTTGTGCACCTTTTGCAATTAGTGGCAGCTAAGGGTAGCAGGTCGGTTGGTTGCCTGTCAGATTTTGATAATGCTTCTAAGGTCGATTATCTAAAATCTTGGGGGGGCTGTGACGCACCCCAGTGCTGGGCAACGCAACCTGATTGTACTCCTTGGTACTCCACTGTACCGCCCGTGATCTGGCTACCGTCAGCCGCAATGTATATTGAGTGTGACAACTTATAACTATGTTCTTTGTATCTCTGCAAAGGTCTCGTCATGTGCTAACCAGTGGTGGGTTTTGTTTTAAGCCATGTCGAGACCTTCCATTTAATATGTAGTATCAATAGAGAAGTTGATAGATAGGATAATGGGAATTCAGAGAGAGAGAGTGAGTTGGGCTTCAGAGCAAGAGGGTAGCAACACGCCGCGCTGCCGGCCGGGTGGTTGCCAGACGTATGGACTGGTTGGCAGCCTTGCCCTTATAGCTAGGCGCGATAGGGTTGGTAGTCCATTGTTGCCTGCCTGGGCTGGGCCCATGTTGTCGTACAGCACACTGCCTGGAGGTTGGCTGTGTGTACTATGATCAGGTTGCCTAGAACCTTTGAGATTCTAACATCCCTTGCTCTCTCCCCCCAATTCTCACGGTTGCACTCTTTCTCTTTGACGACATTACTCTCATTTCATTCTTCTCTCTATTTAAATGCATAACCTTCCCTTGAGGTCCTAAAGGAGTTTCAGCACTCACCTCTCGTATTACTCTTAGGACAAGCATATATTTACATGTATTAGATTTAAGGGGTTAATGTGAACAGCGATCTTCTTGATGAGGATAGTTGGTGAACGTTCTACATGTTCACGAGTTATATGCCCTGCTCATCATCCCATTTGTGACTAGACTGGTGCCATGTGTAAGAGCCCGACCATGCCCAGGAGTTGTCTGTAGAGGGACGAGGACTTAGCCTTGATTTGCATACTGAGCCAGGAGCGAGTGTAGCACCGTGACTACAGCTCGCTCGTAGTGCCGGTATAGTAGAGTAACGTAATTTATCTGTCCTTGTGTTCTCTACAGTCTTCTCCTGGGTTCTCGCTTTCGGTGCTGGGACTCGTTGTTCCTGTGACTTGGCCTGCTAGCTAGAACACATGGGGATGATGAGGGGGATATATCTTTATTTTACTATGCATTGCAGCTCTCTTTAAGTATATATCTATAACACTTTACAATACACATTACTCACACACAAGACAACACTATTAATACTTTCATGTATCAATTAACTGCACTGTCGTTTTGCTGCTGTGTCCGGAGTTCTGTTGCGTAGGGCGCATACGGACTCGGAGGGGAGACAGAGTGAGAGAAGCGAAGTAGCCTATGCGGTAGTAGGCTACCGGCGCAGTACTGTTGCCTGCAACCTTTTAGTTATTCCAAGTATAGATTCATTATTATAATAAGTGACTACTATTTATGTTCCTCCCATGTGTATTATTAGGTATCTACTGGATCATGAACATCTTGTATGCTACATGCTAGTGCATGTTAGTAGGGGACAGTTAGTGTAGTGCACGCGCTTTCAAGTAGGCGTGTACATTTGTCATTTAGCATTTCACTGTCATACCTTTAGCCTGCTTCTATTCTACATTATTAGAGGCTTAATATTAACGTAGTTTCTTGAGTATTGCATTTCTTTAGTAATAACGTAACCTATAAATGTCTGAGGGAGTTTAGCCTCATAGCCTACCCCTGTTGTACACTTTCGCCGAGTTAAGGTACCTCGTTACCGTAGACGATAACTCTGTAGGGCGTTGGTGCTTTTGTTGTCTGGAGCATATAGTATTTGGGACTGGAATCGAGCGTGTCGTTGTCACTTAAGCCATTTCTGTCCTACGATCAAGAATCCCGAATATGTATTGCCGATCCAGCCGTAACAATATATATATATATATATATATATATATATATATATATATATATATGTATGATCCTACAATGGCCGGTAGCTACTAGCCTAACTAAGTACGTTTTCGTCATGACCCTCTCAACCCTATTTATAATTTATTATTTGTGAAACATATCCAGCTGTCTTGTGATTGATAATAGCATAGACATAATCCATCACAAAATAGTTATCATCTCTACACACACACACACACACAGCAAAGGTCGTGCTAGTGGGGCGTGGCTAGGATCAACCATACCGTAGCTATCCTCTCTCCACACAAACACACAAGGTAAAGGTTGTTAGAGGGGCGTGGCTAGGATCAACCCCGGACCCCCCCCCCAGAAAATCAATCACTGTCTGGACCTTAATTCACTTTACCGTTATGTCCTAGAGGACCTAGACGCCCAATACAACTATAGTCGGGTTATTTCCAGGTGATGGTAAATAGTCATGTCCTCATCTTGATTACTCAGCTATAGCGAATTGTTACGAAATATACTGTTAACCCTTTAGCACGAGGACACCTGTTAACCTTCTATTCTGGCTAAATTAGAAGATTTTATGCAGATTAAGAAGGACCTGTGTTATTCAGAGGGTTTATTGAGATCGTATTAACCCCTTTTCAATTCTGAAGGTAGATTATTAACTGAAGAAAATGGTCTAAATGTAACCAGAACGTAAGGAAAAGTACGTCATCGTGTTGAAGGGGTTAAGAAGGAACACTTTGTATTATTTATATGGTACAGACACATATTATCATATTTGTCCATTACCGGTAAGCATTGATAAATCAGCTGCTAAGGGATTCCATTTGCCGTCAGCTGAAACTAAACAGACTATACAGTTTGTTTACCAAATCCTCGAGATTTGCCTCACTGTTCACTCAACCCCGGTTACCAACAATTTAATGTTATCCTCATTCTCCATTTGATTTTAGTTGTCTTTACAAATCTCATATATCTTACGGTTAATTACTTGAATTACCGGTAATCAATTAATTATCATGATTGAGAGGGCTAAGTGAGTTTTAGGTTTACCGTACATTATTATTTCTCCTTACTCTAAACAAATCACTCTTGTTGTATTTGTGAAGTACTTTGCATCGGAAGTAAAAGGATAAATTCCGACCGAAATAAGCAAGTCTGTTATTTACTGTCTTGATGGCGTAATGCATAGTGCGCGGAATTTCGATGTAAGTATCCTGGGTTCGATTCCTTGGAGTGCCACATGTATTTGCTGATTTCATTAATTGAGTTTAGATGTGAAGCTTGTTGGTGTAAAAAACATAATAATATTATTATTATTATTATTATTATTATATATATATATATATATATATATATATATATATATATATATATATATATATATATTGTTTTTTTTTTTTTTTTTTTTTTTTTTTTTTTTTTTTTTTTTTCTTTAATACATACGAGGTTGAAAGAAATGGCAATTTCTGCGTTGGAAATTTTATTATTCAAAGATTCCAGTTCTCTGATGAGTTTTCGCTGGGTGGCAGGAAGTAGATGAAGGAGATGAGCAAAATTCATGGTGGTACAGGGTTACATTAAAGTACATGAAGATACAGGATATACGACGCGTTTCACTGGACAACCAGCATTATCAAGTAAGGAAGGAATGATATAAAAGGTAAACAGGAAGGGTATATATAGAGGGTGGAGGATCAGAGGAGGCGGAAAACAGGGGGCAAAAGTCTGCTATTGGTGGAAGGGTAAACTAGGAGAGAGAAAGGGGTAACCGCTTCACGCATGCGCACTGGATGCGGGATGGTGGTCAGTAGGTGGGGTCGAAGCTGATTGGCTGCGTGTCGAGGGGCGTGGCCTAAGTTGTGTGGCGCCTGCAGAAGACGAAGCTGAAGGAGGTAGTGCGGGGGGCTGCGTCAAGGGCACCGGGGGGCGAGGAGGGGTGTTAGGTCCTGTAGGGTAGTGCCTTTTGGCAGAAGGAAGGATCTGAAGGTCCAGAGTTTGGTTGTTGATGTTGGGATGTAAGGCTTCGAGTATAGGTAATATCCTAGGGTCACTTTCTTTATCGAGTATGGTGGTGTGTTTCTCTAACTCGTTGCGTGTGAGGTGAGGGTGGTTAGGGGTGAGATAGTGGTCTTTGATGGCTCCAGCCTGAAGGTGAAGAGTTAACCGACGTGAAAGACGAGTCTGCGTCATACCAATATAGGAATGAGGTCCACAGTCCTCATAATTACAGGTATGTTGGTAAATGACGTGATCGTCGGTCATCGGGCTCTTTATCTTGGTGGAGGCTGGTTTGTTGCGGAGAACGAGGTTGGAGGTCTTGGGGGATTTGTAATAAATTATTAATTTGATTTTGTTTTCCGTGTTGGTTGGGTAGACATGCTTGGAGATTATTTCTTTTAAGACGGCCTCGTCATTTTTGTGTTCAGAGGACATGTAATTGCGGTAGAAGATCTTAATTTCATTGGGGGGGTCAATGTTGGGAGGGCTTTGGGTGTACCATTTTTCAAGATGGTGGTTGATGGTGCTGGAGATGTCGGAGTTGGAGTATCCGTTATTTACTAAAACTTGGGATAGTCTTTCTAGTTCCAGGTGGGTGTCGGCCCAGGTAGAGCAGTGCGTGAGGGCTCTCCTAACATAGGCGGAGATGGAGGATAGAAGATAACGGCGGGGGCATTCACTATCGCCGTTGAGGCATTGTCCTGTGTTAGTTGGTTTAATGTAGACGGTGGTTTTGAACCCATGGTCGTTCAGAGCTACGAGGATGTCGAGGAAGGGGAGTTGTCCATTGTTAGATTTTTCAAAGGTGAAGTTAAGTCCGGAGGAGGTCATGAAGCGACGCTGGAGTTCCTGTAGTTCGTGGAGGTCCTTGATTTGCACGAAGATGTCATCCACGTATCTACAGTAGACGGCGGGTCGTTGGGCAGCTAGGAGCTCTTCCTCGATGGTACCCATGAAAAAGTTCGCAAAAAGAACTCCTAGGGGGCTGCCCATCGCCACACCGTCTATCTGCTTGTACATGTTGCCCCGGGGGCAAAGGAAGGGGGCCTCCTTGGTACATAGCTCCAGTAGTGTTTTCAGGGCCTTCTCTGGGATGTCCAGTGTAGGTGTATCAGGGCAATGATAAATTCGACTTAGAATCATGTCAATGGTCCTATCCACTGGCACGTTGGTGAACAGGCTTTATACGTCGAGAGAGGCGATTGTGTGGTTGTTGTTACGGGGGGCGTCTCGTAAAATTTCCAAGAAATCGTGGGCTGAGTTAAGGTTGAATTGGCTGGGCACGTAGGGGGTGAGGAGATTGTTCAGGGCCTTGGCGATCTGGTAGGTGGCAGTGGGGATCTGGGAGATGATGGGGCGGAGGGGGTTCCCAGGTTTGTGTGTTTTGATGGTTCCGTACGCATAACCAGGGGTGTATTCTCCGACGAGTTTTTTAAGGTGGATCCCTCCTTGTTTGGCGTTGATGGCGGTGATGGTGGTGTTGGCAATACGTTTGATTTCGTCGGTTGGGTTGCGGGTGATCTTTTTAAATTTAGTGTTGTCACTTAAGATGACGTCCATTTTTCTAAGATATTCCTCCTTGTCATGGATCACGAGGCAGGAAGCTTTATCCGCACGACGGATGATGATGTTGGGGTTGTCTCTTAATAGTTTGGCAGCTTGGAAGTGTTGTTTGTTTAGTATTTTGCTATGGTGAGTTCCTCTGGTTTTGGCGGCTTCAGCGAGGAGAGTAGGTTGTAGGGCGGGAGTAGTGGTGACCTTGCCATCCTTCTTGAGTCTATATTGAGTCTATATCCAAGCCTTACATCCCAACATCAACAACCAAACTCTGGACCTTCAGATCCTTCCTTCTGCCAAAAGGCACTACCCTACAGGACCTAACACCCCTCCTCGCCCCCCGGTGCCCTTGACGCAGCCCCCCGCATACCTCCTTCAGCTTCGTCTTCTGCAGGCGCCACACAACTTAGGCCACGCCCCTCGACACGCAGCCAATCAGCTTCGACCCCACCTACTGACCACCATCCCGCATCCAGTGCGCATGCGTGAAGCGGTTACCCCCTTTCTCTCTCCTAGTTTACCCTTCCACCAATAGCAGACTTTTGCCCCTTGTTTTCCGCCTCCTCTGATCCTCCACCCTCTATATATACCCTTCCTGTTTACCTTTTATATCATTCCTTCCTTACTTGATAATGCTGGTTGTCCAGTGAAACGCGTCGTATATCCTGTATCTTCATGTACTTAATGTAACCCTGTACCACCATGAATTTTGCTCATCTCCTTCATCTACTTCCTGCCACCCAGCGAAAACTCATCAGAGACCTGGAAACTTTGAATAATAAAATTTCCAACGCAGAAATTGCCATTTCTTTCAACCTCGTATGTATTAAAGAAAATTTATTACCTGGCTTTACCAACATAAAACTTCACGAGAATGCCAGACATCGCACCAGCACCCTCCAGTTTCGTGAAGAACTGGTGAAGGACCAAATAATTGAAAAACGTGAGCTCGCCAACAACATTCGTAAAGAACGAGATGCTCTTCTACTGATTTGGGAAGACGAAACCCCTCCAGACCACCTCAAAGCCGAAATCAACACAGTCCTCGAACAACTCCTTGAACAACACAGAAGACAAGCCGAAAACACAACCATAAAAAAGCTTGCCCGTCTTTATGGCGGAAACTTAAAACTACCCAAACCAACAAAAGGATATATAAACCTTACTAACACCATTCTGACCCTGGACCAAGAAGACCTCCTCAACAAAGGCCTCAACTGCCACTACAGCTCCAAACCTGGCCCCCACCGGAAACGCCTAGAAACGGAAATCCTCCTAGACGACATCCTACGACTCAAGAAGGATGGCAAGGTCACCACTACTCCCGCCCTACAACCTACTCTCCTCGCTGAAGCCGCCAAAACCAGAGGAACTCACCATAGCAAAATACTAAACAACAACACTTCCAAGCTGCCAAACTATTAAGAGACAACCCCAACAACATCATCCGTCGTGCGGATAAAGCTTCCTGCCTCGTGATCCATGACAAGGAGGAATATCTTAGAAAAATGGACGTCATCTTAAGTGACAACACTAAATTTAAAAAAGATCACCCGCAACCCAACCGACGAAATCAAACGTATTGCCAACACCACCATCACCGCCATCAACGCCAAACAAGGAGGGATCCACCTTAAAAAACTCGTCGGAGAATACACCCTGGTTATGCGTACGGAACCATCAAAACACACAAACCTGGGAACCCCCTCCGCCCCATCATCTCCCAGATCCCCACTGCCACCTACCAGATCGCCAAGGCCCTGAACAACCTCCTCACCCCCTACGTGCCCAGCCAATACAACCTTAACTCAGTCCACGATTTCTTGGAAATTTTACGAGATGCCCCCCGTAACAACAACCACACAATCGCCTCTCTCGACGTAGAAAGCCTGTTCACCAACATGCCAGTGGATAGGACCATTGACATGATTCTACGTCAAATTTATCATTGCCCTGATACACCTACACTGGACATCCCGGAGAAGGCCTTGAAAACACTACTGGAGCTATGTACCAAGGAGGCCCCCTTCCTTTGCCCCCGGGGCAACATGTACAAGCAGATAGACGGTGTGGCGATGGGCAGCCCCCTAGGAGTTCTTTTTGCGAACATTTTCATGGGTACCATCGAGGAAGAGCTCCTAGCTGCCCAACGACCCGCCGTCTACTGTAGATACGTGGATGACATCTTCGTGCAAATGAAGGACCTCCACGAACTACAGGAACTCCAGCGTCGCTTCATGACCTCCTCCGGACTTAACTTCACCTTTGAAAAATCTAACAATGGACAACTCCCCTTCCTCAACATCCTCGTAGCTCTGAACGACCATGGGTTCAAAACCACCGTCTACATTAAACCAACTAACACAGGACAATGCCTCAACGGCGATAGTGAATGCCCCCGCCGTTATCTTCTATCCTCCATCTCCGCCTATGTTAGGAGAGCCCTCACGCACTGCTCTACCTGGGCCGACACCCACCTGGAACTAGAAAGACTATCCCAAGTTTTAGTAAATAACGGATACTCCAACTCCGACATCTCCAGCACCATCAACCACCATCTTGAAAAATGGTACACCCAAAGCCCTCCCAACATTGACCCCCCCAATGAAATTAAGATCTTCTACCGCAATTACATGTCCTCTGAACACAAAAATGACGAGGCCGTCTTAAAAGAAATAATCTCCAAGCATGTCCACCCAACCAACACGGAAAACAAAATCAAATTAATAATTTATTACAAATCCCCCAAGACCTCCAACCTCGTTCTCCGCAACAAACCAGCCTCCACCAAGATAAAGAGCCCGATGACCGACGATCACGTCATTTACCAACATACCTGTAATTATGAGGACTGTGGACCTCATTCCTATATTGGTATGACGCAGACTCGTCTTTCACGTCGGTTAACTCTTCACCTTCAGGCTGGAGCCATCAAAGACCACTATCTCACCCCTAACCACCCTCACCTCACACGCAACGAGTTAGAGAAACACACCACCATACTCGATAAAGAAAGTGACCCTAGGAGATTACCTATACTCGAAGATTTATATATCCAAGCCTTACATCCCAACATCAACAACCAAACTCTGGACCTTCAGATCCTTCCTTCTGCCAAAAGGCACTACCCTACAGGACCTAACACCCCTCCTCGCCCCCCGGTGCCCTTGACGCAGCCCCCCGTGCTACCTCCTTCAGCTTCGTCTTCTGCAGGCGCCACACAACTTAGGCCACGCCCCTCGACACGCAGCCAATCAGCTTCGACCCCACCTAGTGACCACCATCCCGCATCCAGTGCGCATGCGTGAAGCGGTTACCCCCTTTCTCTCTCCTAGTTTACCCTTCCACCAATAGCAGACTTTTGCCCCCTGTTTTCCGCCTCCTCTGATCCTCCACCCTCTATATATACCCTTCCTGTTTACCTTTTATATCATTCCTTCCTTACTTGATAATGCTGGTTGTCCAGTGAAACGCGTCGTATATCCTGTATCTTCATGTACTTTAATGTAACCCTGTACCACCATGAATTTTGCTCATCTCCTTCATCTACTTCCTGCCACCCAGCGAAAACTCATCAGAGACCTGGAAACTTTGAATAATAAAATTTCCAACGCAGAAATTGCCATTTCTTTCAACCTCGTATGTATTAAAGAACATTTATTACCTGGCTTTACCAACATATATATATATATTCTGACAAACGGAGTCCTGTATGTTAATTTAAGAGTTAGAATTAGAGTTGAAGGAGTGTCAAACTACCCAAGCGGCGAAGCAGACTAGCGAGCGAACCAGCGAGTGGGAAACCAGCTCGTCCGCATACCAGCAAACAAGCCTTCACACCTGCGTGCGTCATAGGGGACCCTGCAAACTACTTCGATGACCCGACGCTATGACGTATGATCGACGCCAGGAGCCCCCATTGGACGACACACTTGCTATGCAACTCGAGGAGCTATGATAGGGGCGCGCACCATCACTCGCCTCCTGATTCGTTCCTACACCATTATTGTTTAGTATATAAGACCCGAGTAGTGGGCATTCAAATCAGTCTCATTTGGAGTTGGGGAAGGTGAACTTGCAGCTGGAGGAAGACGGGGTGAAGTATTATAATGGGTTTGTGACTGTCAGTCAGATTATATAAGTGTGTGTTAAGTGTGTTCCGTGTAAACACTTACGTTATGTTGGTTAGTGAGATATGTGATTGGGAATTAACGTTGAACGCTATTATTATGTACTTAACTATTTGATTGGGAATTAACGTTAACGCTACTATTATGTACTTAACTATTTTAGTTGACTAACTTGTGGACTAAAGCAACTCTTTAAGTAATTGGGTTATGATGAAAGTAATACTATTGTTTTATATTACTACTTACGAGTTATTTCATTTTCTTGTAATTAAGCTTACATTGCTTAACGGTGCTTAGTACGGTGATGCTATTGTCTCATATTAGTAATATATCGCCTTAGACTAACATAGCTGTGTTAATATTACTTCTAGTGATTTTCTAAGCTGAAGAAAATTCTTTTAGCTTCAAAATATTATTTTTGCTTTTCATATTATTTGAGTGAGACCTGAATCGAATCTATGAAGCGATCCTGTAACTTAATTTACTCATAATCAAACCTCAATGTTACGTGGTTAAGAAATTTAACTAATTATTAAATATATATCTAACTTTTTATGTGACTTTGATATAAATCCTGATGATAGTAATAATATAATACTGTTAACGTAAGACAAGAACCAAGAATAATTACATTAAATATAAATAAAAGGACATATAAGAAAACTATCTATTCATTTCAAAAAGGGTAAGAGACAGAAATATTCTTACTTTAATATTTATCTTTCAAGACTTTTATAGAATTAATAGTCCTTCTTTAGATATAACTTCTTCGGTTCATAACCATAGCCTACTAAGCTTCGGTTAAATAATAATTCTTTATAAATACTACATGACTTTAATGAGTTTCAGTATTTTTCATAATTAAAGAGTATCAGTCAATAAAGGATACTAAGTCCTAAGATCCAAAAGGAAAGGAAGCAACAACAGGAAATAATTTTATTAGATTTTACTTTTGTTTTGCCTTCAGCTGACTGATACCTTAATTAATATATATCTCTGTGCTATCTAGATTCATCAAGTTAACCACTTGAGGATCAAGATACGTAACAATATATATAGATATATATATATATATATATATATATTTTTTTTTTTGGGGGGGAGAAGGAAGGCAGACGACACATGGCACGAAATTCATAAGGGGAGGGGGGGGGGGGGCAGTTGTACAGATAGATAATATTGACATCTTTATCAGCAATACACAGGAAACGGAAATTACTTGCGTTACTTTAAATGGGCAGTTAATTAAACCACGCCACACTGTTCACAGTTAGCAGCTTTATTTATGTTCATCATTATGCTGGTTACCAATAGACAATTTTTCTTACGGTTGTTTATAATCTCCCTCTATGACTCAAATGGGTAAATGCAATCTCAATAAACTCTCTTAATAACATACCGGTAGGTCCTTCTTAAACTGCATTAAATCGTCCAATTTTAGCCAGAATCAAAGTTAATAAATGGGCATGGTATTGTTTTTTTGTTATAAAGTTATTTTATATTGAGCACTATGGTGTATGCCTATTTAGACTGAATTTGTTGTGCAACGATTATCAGCAACTGTATATCCGTACTTTAACCCCTTCAGCACGATGACGTAATTCTCATCATATTCTGGTTACCATTAGATCATTTTCTTTAGCATATAATCTGCCTCTAGGACTCAAAGGGGTAAATACGATCTCAGTAAACCCTCTGAATGAAATAGGAATTTCCTAAACTGCATAAAATCTTATAATTTTAACCAGAAGCAAAGGTAAAAATGCGTCATCATGTTGATGGGGTTAATCGTACTGAAATGTTTAAATCATTCATGATTAATTACTTGTGATTATTACCGGTATATAATATTCAAACGAAACCTTTCATATAACTCCCGTCCACTCACCAACTCTCTGCAATATCTCTCTCTCTCTCTTAGCCGCAATGTTGCATCTCTCTCGCTATTCTATCGCTACTACAATAATCATTGTTCCTCGGAGCTTTCCCAGTACCTCCTCTACGTAGGGTACGTAGTACCCGCCTTGCAACACAATCCCACCCCTACTCTGTGCAACTCTCCAACCCAAGAGTGAAACCCTATTCTCAGACTTTCTTCTATTCAACTGCTGAGCTCTGGAACTCTCTCCCAGAATCAGTCTTTCCCTCTTCCTATGACTTAAATTGCTTCAAACTCCGTGCGTCCAGGCATTTTAGCTCGAACGTCCCTCGATTTCGGCTCTGTCACTCTTTGAAATCTGGGGGAGGCACTCGCTACAGGCAGTCATGCCTTTTGTCTCCCTCATTCACATAGAAAAACACATAATAATAATACTGGTTAGTAGCTATCATTCACTTTTTAGGTCCCCTTGCAAAGCGAAGGACCTCTAATCGCCACTCATGTCGTTTTGTTTGTTTTTTTTCTAGCTAGAAGAGCCATTTTTTTTAAATTTCATAAAAATATTGTACTGTCGGAGCCGCAATACAAAAAAATTGGCCTCATCAACCGAAATCTACAGTACTTCAGAAATAAGAGAATATACCCTACTTCTGAACTAAACAAATTAATAGTGATATTGTTCAATATACTGGTATTCACAAGCTTAGGAACGACATGTGTCACATTTCTAGAAATCATAACGATTGATACCTATACATATTTTGGAAGTTGAATAAACAAATCTAATGTTGCCTTGAATATGTTATATGATGCCTTCATTTTGAAGGAAGAATTATTATTTCTGAAGCTTCTGGAGCCACACAAGTGTCCTGTGAGAGCCGCACGCGGCTCCTGAGCCGCAGGTTGCCGACCTCTGTTCTAGAACAGAGTCTCATCCTCAGAAGAGGAGTTCCCAAGGAATGGACAACCAGGGCGATTGGTGTCAATTGCCGTTTGGAGAAATATTGCAAAGAAAAAGCAATACCATTCATTGATAACTGGGATAGTTTCTATGGGAGAGATGGGATGTACGCAAGGGATGGGGTTCATCTTTCACGGTTAGGGGTTTCTACATTAGCTAGTTCTTTAGATAGGGTGGTTGTGGGGTTTTGAACAGAAATATTGAGAGTGTAAATGAGAGGTTAAATGGAACAATTTTAGCGTCAGGCGAAAGCGATAAGGATATTCAGTCTCATGCTAAAAATGATGACTATATTGCAAATGATAGTAGTGATGGTGCAACGGAAGATGGAAATGTCGTTAGAAATATAGGTAAATTAGGTATAAAGAAAATAAGTAAATTGAGAGTATATTACACAAACTGTAGAAGTCTATGTAACAAAATGAACGAACTTAGAGCCCTTGTTAGCAAAGAAAATATAGACATAATAGCGCTAACTGAAACGTGGATTAATACAGAAACCAGGCATTTTTTAGCAGAATTTGATATACCAGGATATAGTTTGTTTAAATATGACCGAACAAGTAAGAGGGGTGGCGGTATAGCAGTGTTTGTCAGGAGTACATTAAAAAGCTGTATTAAATCAGGTATTAGACTAAATAACGATAATGAAAGTGTTTGGGTAGAGGTTAACGAAGGTAGTGAGACCATAATTATTGGAGTTATGTATAGACCGTCAAATATGAGTAGAAATGACGGAACGTCATTATGGGAGGAAATTAAAATGGCATCAAGGTTTAGCAATGTGTGCATTATGGGGGATTTTAATTTTCCGAATATAGATTGGCAGCATCAAATAGGAGACTCTGATTCTGAGGAGTTTATAGAGGTAGTACAAGATAGTTTTTTATTTCAATTCATAGATACGCCGACTAGAGGTAATAATATTCTCGATTTAGTTTTCAGTAACAATGAACATATGGTAAATAATGTAGAGATGGGGGACCACCTAGGAAATAGTGACCACAATTCTGTGTATTTTAATATACAATGGAAAGGTAATACCTGAGAGAATACAACATTAATACCTGACTTCAGAAAAGCCAATTATGGTGGGTTAAGAAGAGCCCTATTAGCTGACCCTATGGTCAAAAAATTAAGTCGATCCAGGTGTCCAAATGAGTGTACCCCTTCTCAGGCACCTGTCCTCGTAAGTCAGGAAGAGACGTCAACCTTGGTAGATACATACGATAATTTTATCGAGTCCGTATTCAATGCACAAAATAAATACATCCCCAAAAGAAAATTTAGATCAACACAGAACCAACCCAAATGGATGAATAATAGACTATTAGATCTTCTAGGACAAAAGAGAGAAATATATAGAAAAATTAGGAAAGGCGAAATTCACCTACTTGCTTACTATCAGAATCTATCAAGACAGGTAAAAAAGGATATTAGGAAAGAAAAAAGAAATTATGAAATTAAGGTTGCCAATGACTCAAAAAATAATCCTAAAGCTTTTTACCAACTATATAAATCCAAGTAGAGATGTAATTGGTCCCCTTAAAACTTCGATAGGAGAAATGACAGAAAATTATTTAGAAATGTGCAGTACATTAAATAGTCAATTTCTTTCCGTTTTCACTAATGAAAATTTGGCACAGTTTCCAGAAGTCCGTAAGGTATATAGCGATAGTATAGAAAATAGGTTAAGTACGGTTACTATAAGTAGAAATGATGTGCTTAAGGAAATTGACAGACTGAAACCTCATAAATTGCCTGGTCCTGATGAGGTATATGCTAGAGTATTAAAAGAATGTAGGGATGATTAAGTTACCCATTAACATTTTTATTTAACAAGTCATTGGAGACAGGTATAGTTCCAGAAGCTTGGAAGCTTGCAAACGTAGTTCCGATCTTCAAAAAAGGTGACAAATCAATAGCATCCAATTACCGTCCCATTAGTCTTACATCAATCATAGGAAAGCTACTAGAGTCAATTATTGCTAGTAAAATTAGAAACCACTTATACATTTAATTTAATCAATTCTTCTCAGCATGGATTCACTCAGGGACGTTCTTGCCTTACTAATTTGCTTAGTTTTTTCTCAGAGGTATATGAAGCAGTAGATAATGACAAGTCATATGATATAATATATTTAGACTTCAGTAAAGCTTTCGACAGAGTCCCCCATGAGAGATTGATGAGAAAGGTTGAGGCGCATGGAATAGGTGGGGCGTTGTTGGGATGGATTAGGTCATGGCTAATTGGTAGGAAGCAGAGAGTCAGCATAAATGGTACGAAGTCAGAATGGGGAGCAGTCAAAAGTGGTGTCCCCCAGGGATCTGTATTAGGTCCTCTGTTGTTTGTTATATACATAAATGACCTTGATTTAGGTATAACTAGTAGGATAAGTAAATTTGCAGACGATACCAAAATGGGGAGAACAATTGATTCAGATAGAGATATAGAGTGCCTCCAAAGGGATCTAGATACCTTACACGAATGGTCAGTAAATTGGCAGATGAAGTTTAACATTGACAAATGCAAGGTATTAAAGATAGGGAAGATGCATACAAATGTTAAATATAAACTAGCTAATATGGAATTAGAAAACTCGAATTGTGAGAAAGATCTAGGTGTGTTTGTTAGCAATGATTTGAAGCCTAGACAACAGTGTATAAGCGTTCGAAACAAGGCAAACAGGATTCTCGGGTTCATCTCTAGGAGTGTGAGTAACAGAACTGCTGATGCTATCTTAAATCTTTACTTGTCATTAGTGAGACCCCATATGGATTATGCTGTTCAATTTTGGTGTCCTTATTACAGAATGGACATAGATTCATTGGAGAGAGTACAACGTAGAATGACAAAAATGATCCATAATATTAGAAATCTTCCGTATAAAGAAAGGTTGAAGAAATTAGGCTTACATTCGTTAGAGAGACGCAGAGTTAGAGGGGATATGATAGAGGTGTTCAAGTGGGTTAGTGGGATTAACAAAGGGGACATGACAAATGTACTAAAGCTCAGTGATAGCGAAAGAACTCGTACCAATGGTTTCAAATTAGATAAATTTCGTTTCAGAAAAGATATAGGCAAATATTGGTTTGGTAACAGAGTTGTAGATTGGTGGAATGGACTACCAAGTGCTATAGTGGGATTAAAAACGATAGGGAGCTTTAAGATAAAATTGGATAAGCATATGGACGAGAAGGGTTGGGTGTGAAGGGGGATCAGCAGGGTTGGGCCAATCAGTGCTCTGCAGACCCCCGTAATCCTGCGTTAATCTCTAACCGTTTTGGTAAGATGATCCTCAGGGTATTAGAGTGTTGAGCCTATAATTGGGCTTTGTAATTGAACGGGGGTTGTGTGGGACAGGCATCTGCCTTGCTTGGGCCAATCGGCTTTCTGTGGACTCCCATTTTCTTATGTTCTTATGTTCTTATTACCGGTATTACTTCTTCTTCTTGTTAGACCAACGCTTTATGAAAATTGCTAGATCTCGGTTGATACTGAAAAAAAAAAAATATATATATATATATATATATATATATATATATATATATATATATTTCCCTGATGCATATACTGTGGTGTATCCTCTAGGCCATAACGGAGCCCGTTTTTTATCATTAATTTCGTCCTGTGAGTCGCGCCACGCGCCTCGTAGTTTACACGGCCAAGCAAACCTATAGTCCCCTTGGACTTGTGTTATCAAGTGTTTCGTGTCTGAAATGAAAGCTACGAATGTCAGCCAATGTAAAGTACGATAACCCCTTAAGGCTGTCTTGATAGGCTTGGAACTCACTAAACACGTCCCTTCCCCTCCTCTTAGGGGGACCAATGACAGCCCTGGTCCTGAATGATGGATGAAGCCCGACCCTCTACCCTCCTTGGTGGCCTAGCACGGATCACACCAACACCGGGGGAAAAAACTATTAAACAAAATTAAAGGGTGAAATGACGCCTATGACAGCAGCAGTGGGGAGAAATTAATGGATTGAAACCACACACTTGGTCGACCATCCCTTAGGGCAAGGCGGCTGCAGCTGACATCCTCCTCCCCTTAAACAAATTCTCCAACTGGGCTACCCTAGTCTTCTTTTTAGTTTTAGTTTTTTCCCAGCTGATGCTAAACATCGCCACTCCAGGTTTTTGCTCTTCAACATTCAATATGTCCTGCGAGGTCACGTTAACTGAGGGTTTGGTGCTTCCCTCAGTACAGGTTCCTTAAATCCCCGCACCCTCTCCCTTCATAATATATAACTCTCAATCACCTCAACATGCTCCCGAAGTAGAATCTAAACCACTTCCCCTTTATTCTCTAGTCTTTCAACTGCCTATTGATGTTTCCTTTGATAACAAGATTACGAAAACACACACATAAGTCTATATGTTAAGCTATCTCTCTCTCTTTCCACACAAATTCTAAAAGCTTGTCATTGTCATCTCATAAACTAATAACATCATGATACGGTATCTCACTCCAGTGTTATGAATTTAGCTAATACCGGTATGCATAATCGGTATATCAAGTTATATTTTGTACTTATAACCAGTATGTAGGTTTGATACATCAATACCGGTAAAGAAGTTGTATTGTCTTACATAATTATATTTATGTAAGCACAGTAATTGTGTAACGTTGATATTTTACAATGTATACCATTACTGGACTAATGATTACAACGTGGCATATACTGAACGTTCAATTACATATTTACCAACCGGTATTCATAGTTTCATATATATATATTTTCGCCAATTTCTTCATGGGAACTATCGAAGAGGAACTCCTGGCTGCCCACCGGCCCAGTCTACTGCAGGTACATCGATGATATCTTCGTGCGGGTGAAGGACTGGGCGAACTCAGGGACCTCCAGCAGCGTTTCATGGCCGCCTCCGGACTCAACTTCAACTTCACATACGAAGAAACCACCGATGGATATCTACCCTTCCTCGACCTCCTTGTCTCCCTCCACGACCACGGCTTCAAAACTACAGTGTACACCAAACCTACTAACAATGGCCAATGTCTTAATGGGGAAAGTGAATGCCCTAAACGATACCTACAGTCCACCATCGCCGCCTATGTCAGGAGAGCCCTCACCCATTGCACCACCTGGAATGACACACACAATGAACTGGAAAGGCTCACCCAGGTCCTAGTCAACAATGGGTATTCCAACACTGACGTCACCAATGCCATCAACCACCACCTAGAAAAATGGTACAAACAAGACCCCCTTAGCACCGACCCGGCCAATGACATTAAATTTTTCTACAGAAACTACATGTCTTCCGACCACACAACAGACGAATCCATTATGAAAGAAATAATTCACAAAAACGTCCTCCCCACCAACCCTGACAATAAAACAAAATTAATTATTTACTACAAATCTCCTAAGACCTCCAACCTTGTTCTCCGTAACCGCCCCATTTCCACCAACCAACCGAAAGACGATCATGTGATATACCAGCATAATTGCACCTCTGGGGACTGTGGACCCCTATCCTATGTTGGAATGACACAGACTCGCCTTTCCCGTCGACTAACCCTCCACCTTCAATCTGGCGCTATAAAAGATCACTATCAAGCCCCCCACCATCTTGCCCTAACTCGCGCCGACCTAGACAAACAAACCACCATACTCGACAAAGAATGAGACCCCAGAAGACTAGCCATTTTAGAAGCTCTATACATCCAAACACTCAACCCCAGCATCAACAACCAAACACAAGACCTTCAAATTCTTCCTTCAGGCAAGCGCTACAGGCATGCTGCCCCCTTCCTTCCTCTCACCCCGTGCCTCCCTCCCTTACGCTTCCACGCTCAGCACACAACTGACAACACCAACCAATCACAGCCACCCACAGCCAACAACCAACCACCGATAAGATTTAGTGCCCGTCTCGCGAATAGACTGCCTTCCACCAATGAACAGCCACCACACACCCAGTAGCTCCGCCCACCTCCCTCTACTTGATCCTCGAATTTTGTATAAATATGATGCTGTGTCCCTATTCTAATCATACTAACTCTGTTAAGTAACTCAAGTAACTCTGTTACTTGCTTGTCCTGGACAGTCGTTCCCCTAGCCCTCTGCCTGAAAATCCATTCGCCACCAAGTGTTTTTACCTGACAGAGTTTTGGCCATTTCTGGACTCTGTTTTTTTTACTCTTGAAGATTTTTCTTCATTTTAGTAATTTTTAGCTGGACTCAGGAAATTTTACTCTTGAGTCTGCTTTTTGGTCTCTGCCGTTTTTTACCTGGACTGGTTTCAGCACCCTTCTTTGTTTTTTAATACTTGCCCGTCCCACCCAGTAGACGCTGCCTTCTTTAGTACCGAATCGAACCCTGAAGGGCCACCGCAGGGTGGTTCCATGAGGGGGGCTCATTAGGAGCTGAGGGAGGAAAAGTTGGCAGCAGGGTATTGTTAGGGGTTAGACGCTCCAGTGGCACTGGTACCCAAACACCATTCGACAGCCTTTAGAGGCTGGTGGTTAAGGGGTGCTGGCAGCCCAAGGCGCTAGGCAGGTTTAGCTAACAGGTGTCATCCGTAGGGTGACACTAAGGGCACTTAGGATTAGGTTTTACCTTTGCTGAAATCAGTGCAGGGATTAGGCGGTGGGTGGCCTGAGAGCTTTTAACTTTGCACCTTTATTTTATTTTGTTTTTTAAACATTTCAATCTAGTTTTGTATTTAAATTTAACGTAACTTTTCTTGCATCCTTAACTTCAGCTTATTTTTTGTCCTGCATTTTTTAGTTTGACTTAATTTTAACGTAAATTTACCTTTATCTCTTTCCTTTAACGTAAATGTTCTTGCTTTCTTAACTTTAGCTTGTTTTTGTCCTGCATTTTTGTAGTTTGACTTCATATTAACGTAATTTTTCTTATTCCCTTATCCTTGCCTTAAGGCTTCTTATTTTGTTAAGAAGTTTTAACTCCTTGGATATTGTGTTTATTTTCAAAATTTCAATTTCATTTTATCAACTACATTCTGGTTTGTCACGACAGCGGGGTTTGGAGCTTTTTTAATTCCATGGTTCTTGCGTTGCAATAGCTTGCCCGTGTTCCCAGGATCACGAAGAGTACTCTGGCAGGCCAGCATACTCCTGATTGGCTGGAACGTTTTTTACTTGATCTGGCAGGAACTTTTCTTGCACTCCTTTTAACTTCATTGTCCCTTGTATTACTAGTTTTAATTTCTTTTCATAGTTCAACCTCAGTGTTTTTTTTTTTAAATTTCATTTTAATTTTGTAATTAACTTTAACGTAACTATCCTTTGTTTTCCCATCCCCAGTTTCCTTGTCTTGCTTTTTGGCAATTTGACTTACATTAACGTAACATTCTTATTCCCTTATCCTTGCATTAAGGCTTCTTATTTGATAAGAAGTTTTAACTCATGGGATTTTAACTATACAATAAAAAAAAAAAAAAAAAAAAATTGAGAACTGTCTTAAAATTGTTGTGTAGTTCAACTGTGGCTACCAAAATGACATGATGGCGAGGGTGAAAATTAAAGCTGGTCACCCCACTGACAACAGAAGCAAGTTGAAATTGCTAGAGGTATTATCAAAGGATAATATATATGTTACCAAAATCATTACCATAAATGATGGATACATCATTCTAACTAAGAATGATGTTGATACCGACAATCTTTTTAGCGAAAAGAGTAACAAATCATTGAATAATGCCTCCTTCACCTCGATTGTGCCACCTGAGCTGAAAGCCAAAAGGACTGTGATTCTGTTTAGAGTGGACGAGATCATATATGCACACAGCGATAATGAAATATTAGAAGAGCTGGCAAAGGTAAACTTGTGGCCAGCAAACAGAATCGAGAGCATATACAAATTTACCAACAGCAATAACATCAAAATCACATTCAAGCAAACAGCACAAGCTACTAATGCTGCTGAAAAGGGATTGCTGATGTTCAACTTCAGTGTCCCAGCTTCGCAAATCAAAATTGAAGAGTATGTTCCCCTACTGACCTGTTACGGCTGCTATGCAATTGAACAACACACCAAGAAAAACTGCCCCAAGGGTACCACACACAAGGTGTGCTCGGAATGTAGCAGCAAGGAGCACAGGTGGGATGAATGTACTGCTACAACCAAAAAATGCCTTAACTGCGGTGGACGACATAAATCAACTGCAATGTCTTGCCCAGTGAAGAAAGAAGCCATTAAGAAGAAGAGAGACGGTCAAGGACCGAATAGAACCAGACCCAACACCACATATAGTGAAGCAGCTTCTAAACAACAGTCTCCTCCAGCCATCAACTCAATAAACGCGGACACAACAAAAATTGCAATCCTAATGCATTATGCCCACCTGTGCAACATGGCCCAGCCTGGAACCTTTAACACAGTGATGAACCAGGTGTTAAAGAAAAACAAACTACCTCAGGTTGTCCTGCCAGACAATCCACCCTCCGACATGATACTCAAGAAAATAAACTCACAAAAAGGAGCGACTGTAGATGATGCCAACGAAAAACAAGGCACCCAGCCAAGACCGGAGCAAAAACAGGCAACTCAAGAGAAAAACCAGGAAGAACAGCATATCACTGAACAGATGGAGAGTGGTACTCTGTTCAGCGGCGAACCTACAATGAAGGCAGAAGAACTCGGACTCACTATATTCACCAGTGAGGAGGTGGGATGGCCAAAGGAAAATCAAGACCTCACCTCCCTGGTTAATGGAATAGATAGTAAAAAATATAAGTGGCAATACACAAACCCAAATTACGATGAGAATGACGTCTTAAACTTGCTCGGCCGGAACAAAATCAAGCTCACCAACTGTTATGCAAAAATTGACGACTCAATATACAAAAAAATACGTTCTGGCCTGCAAGTAGATCGATCACCACTGAGAGAGAAGAGAGCACACAGAGTGAGGGCCAGATCACACAAACAGTCACATACGGAGAGTTCTTAGGAACTGCCTAAGATTAGTTGAAATCAATATAATTATGGACACAATTAAAATAATTTCACACAATGTTCTCTACTGGCCCACTCGAGCTGCACAATTGACAAACATGTATCTAAGTGAAAACCCGCATATAATTATGATTAATAGTCATGGCTGTAGTAATCCAATGGATATATCAATAAAAGGATTCTATACATACTTTGTAAATACTTCAGAGGAGATGAATGATGGGTCTGCAATATTAATAAAACAAGATGTTAAGCACAAAATAGATGACAATTTTATATCAGATATACTATGCCTCAAGGTGGAAACATCACTCGGCGACATTAACATATCCACAACGTATCTACCCCCCAGGAGACCTTTCTTGCCATACCCTGACATACATAGACTAACCTCAAGCCATGAACCAACATATATACTAGGTGATTTAAACGCAAAACATCCCATTTTAGGACATACTACTACCAATAACGTAGGCAATGGATTGGCTAGATTTATTAATGATCAAAAACTTAACCACGTAGGCCCAAATTTCCTTACATTCATAAGGGGAAATAGCCAAACAGACCCTGACATAATACTCACAACTAATAATTGTCGACACAATCTATCCATTGAACCTGGCCCCCTTACAACATCTGATCATATTCCTATAATAGTTAAAATAACCGCCAGAGCAATAACAATACCAACAACGAAAAAATACGATCTGAATAAAGTTAATTGGGAACAATTTAGAGAGGTTGTTAACAATACAATAGATACCCAGCAAAATCAAGACATAGAAGAAACAGATATTGAAGAAATAGACAGACAACTAAACAACTGGTATAAAGCAATTAAGAAGGGGCTTGATAGCACGGCTCCTATAACTAAAAGTAAGATCATCTGCAACCCCATTTGCAGCGCAAGATTAAAAAATATACAACAAAGCTACGCACAACTAACACGGATGGCGACATTATACGGGTGGACCATGGCTGGCTACCGAGCTTACAGAAGACTCCAAATTGATCTGGCAATTGAGGTTGAAAGAATACTAAATGAACGTAATCAAAAGCAGCTAACAGACTTAATTAACAAACATAAAACACCAGTAGAGTTTTGGAAACACATGAAACGTCTTAACTTAACACAGCACCAAGTACTACTCCCGACTATATATTGGATGGCAACAAAAGGAAAATCCACGATAATGCAGAAAAGGAGGCGATATTTCGAAACATTTGGCAGGATATTTACAGAATAAGCGAGGATGACAATGCAGAATTTGATGAACAAAACCACCGGCTAGTGCATGAATACTTAAGACAAAACGAAGAGAGGACGCTACCTTACCCAAACATAAATGAAAACCGATATAGCAACAATACCATAGTAACAAGACGTATCTCTGTAGAAGAAGTGGAAAGGCATATAAAAAAGCTAAAGGACAAGGCACCTGGAATAAGCTGTATTAACAAAAGAATATTACTTAATCTACCACATCAAATGATAGAGAATTTGACTTCCATATTTAATAAGACATTATCCTTGGGATATTTTCCAGACCGATTTAGGTTGCCATGTTGCATTTTATACCAAAACCAAATAAATGCCGCCGAGATCCAATGTCCTATCGTCCAATATCATTATTGGAAGTGCCTGGCAAGATTTTCGAGAGGTGCATTCTGACAAGACTCACAGCGCATCTAAACAACAACCTAATATCTTACCAACAACATGGTTTTAGAAAAGGGCGCAGTACGACAACAGCTATTGCCCTAATACATGAGAAGATCGCTCAGGCTCTAGCTAATAAACATCAATGCTCCGTGGTGCTCAGAGATGTAAGCAAAGCCTTCGATAAAGTATGGTATGAAGGCTTGAAATATAAAATTCTTGAACTAGGCCTACCACAATATCTCGAGGCCACACTATGTGACTTTCTAATGGATAGAACAGCGAGAGTGAGGATGGGTGAAGTATTGGGGCCAGAATTTGAACTGCAGAGTGGTGTCCCGCAAGGAAGCATCTTATCCCCTATCCTGTATTCAATATACACAGCAGATATCCCACAACCTGCATATGACTGCTTTAACATACTTTATGCGGATGACATCTCTCAGGTAATAACATATCGAGGAAAATCTAAACTAATGATGGCAGAAAGAGTGGCGGATGAAATAAATAAAATTAACATCTTTGAAAACAAATGGAAAATAAAAACCAACTTAAACAAATTTACAATAATACCAATGGCTACAAACGTCCAGGAGGACATCATTGTAAATGGCGACCTACTGGATCAGACCAATAAGGGTAAAATCTTGGGAATGAAGTTAACAAAAAGTGGCATAATACAACATGTACATGATATAAAGCATAAAGCAAATCGAGCACTTACTAAATTGTACAAATACAATAGTCTTCCATCGAACATCAAACTGCACTTAGTTAAAGCATACATACTACCACAAATCGAGTATCCAGCCATTCCACTCATGAGCTTATCCAAAACACAGATGCTAAACCTCCAAATAATACAAAACAAATCACTTCGCTTTGCGCACAACGAGCACTACCCATATATGAGAAACACCGAACAACTTCACAACCTGAGCAATGTATTAGCTATGAACGTTAAACTCTACCACAGAGCTAAGAATATCTGGGCAAAACTAGCATTACTACAAGACCCTTACTATCTAGAGCTAATGGAGGGAAACAATAACCGTAACCATGCCTGGTTTCGCAAAACTCTGAACGTACTAGATAACGAACCAATTCCAATATACACAAGAGTACCTCACTAATTTACTGACCTCTATCTAACATATTATATGACATTACCGAATTAGACACCAATATTGTGACAAACCAGGGGCAATGCAGGTGGGTGGTAGTGGTAGAGTACCCCATGCCACCGCCTGTACTCCCATGACTATACCGTTTGGAGTGCCAGTATTGAACCCCTTAAGGTAGCACCAACCTTGAGGTGGGTCTCTCAGTGCCTCACCACAACTTTCCCACAGTACCACCTCTCGATACAGTCTACGGCGATGCTCCCCAGCTGGTGCACTGCTGGAGCCAAGGGCTGCTATCAACTATCAACTATCAGCTATCAGCTATCAACTATTGACTATCAACTATCAATTTTAACTTTTACCAAAACAATTCTCTGGACTGATGGTGCCCTTGCCTGGGGTCCACCCCGGTGGACCCCAGACAGGGGACCCATCATGATACGGGGGCATAAATTTTACTGTGGGCTGATGGTGCCCTTGCCTGGGGTCCACCCGGGTGGACCCCGGACAGGGGACCCATCGTGATACGGGGATATACACTGATTTTATATAGTATAACGGACTAAATAAAGTGGCTGAATTTCTGGCCATTACTTGCCGGGCTGCTCCGAGGCTTCATCTGCTGTAGGACGAATAGCACAGAGGATGAAGGCGGGAGCTGTTTTGGTGGTATGGTCGGGAGGAAGCGGGGAGAGTGGGTGAATTAATTGCAATTAATTGTTGGCAATTACAAGCTGGGTTTTATTGTTTGTGATGTGGGCGACACAGAGTGTGGGGAGGGGTGCAGCTTGGCCGTCTGTTTGAGGGGATGCATGGAGTTCAAAATAAAAAACAGGGGGATGAGGGGAAATGCATATTGGCAGTTATTACAACCTCTAAACATTTAGCAAATGGTGGCATTTGCTGGGAGAACAGAGAGATGGAATTTATTTTAAAATAAACCTATAAACATAAGACATAATAGCAAGGTGGTTAGCCCACCAACTTTTTTTAACTCTCATACTTTTCTTTTTTTCAACACTTTATCTTCGTGACATCCCACTCTTCTTTCACAACTTGTGGAGCCTCACTTCACATTTCGTTTTGTTTCGTTTCGTTCTAATCATTACCTCTCCATTCCCTGAAGATGCAAGATGTTTACTTGTGAAACGTTGGATCCACCATGAATTTTGCTAACCTTTTGTACCTCATCTCTGAACCCCAGAGGAAATTTTTTAGAACTATTGAAAGCTGTAACAATAAAATCCTGAATGCTGAAACTGCTATTGCTTTTAACCTTGTCTGTTTAAAAGAGAATCTATTACCTGGCTATACTAACACACACATATATATATATATATATATATATATATATATATATATACTGTATAATATAGATATATACCGGTATATATATATATATATATATATATATATATATATATATATATACTGTATATATATGACCTTTTTCAGTTTGAAATAAATCAGTAGAGTTGATATACGACTTTCATTATGATTACTCATTTGAATTACTCATTTTTAATAACCCCCTGGGGGTTAGGGAATAGAATATGCCCCACGTGCCTTCTGCGTGTCGTAAGAGGCGACTAAAGAGGTTGGGTCGGTGGGCTTGCGACCCCCACCCGTAAAAAATATCTAGGCAAAGAAAAACGAACGAACAGCCTCGGATGCGGACGGAACCAACGTTGACGAACCACGACCGACTAAGGACATGCCTTTGGACATTCTGATGACAGAGACCAAATGGAAAGGTTCAGATGTGAGAGAGTGGGAGTGTGGAATGGGTGTGTGTGCTGGAGTGAGTGAAGGAACAGCGAGAGAAGGTGCATGTTTGTTTGTAAGTAGCAAATGGAAGGAATGTGTAAGAGAGTATGGGCCTGTGGGTTCAAGGATTGTGTGGGTGAGAATGAAAGTAGGAATACAAACGGCGTGTATGCCCCCTTGAAAGAAAGAGGAGTTCTGGATGAGAATATTTCTGATTGGGGATATGAATGGCAAGGTGGGTGATAGGAAAGTTGAGGGAGTGGTGGGAGGGTGGGGGGTACCATCAGAGGTGAATGGGAAGTGGATAGCCAACACCTTCTTCCGACACAGAATGATCCACAGGTACACGTGGAAACGGATGTTGACGATGAAGGATAAGACAGTGGTGGAACGAAAGTCATTGATTAACGAATGAAGAAATCTGTGATGGATGCTAGGGTGTATAGGGGTATGTCAGGGAGGAGTACAGGAGAGCAGTGGAAAGACGACTAGGGGGTTCGACCTGGAAGTTATGGAGGAAGTGCGAGATGAGCAAGGTGTTTAAGGATGAGATCTGTGCAGCATGTGAGGAGGTGTGGGTACAGCATGGTGGACAGAAGAGGTAAGAATAGCTGTGGAAGAAAAGAAAGAGAGTGGTTGGGTAGTAGAGGGAATGAAGATTCCGAGAGACAGAAACGAGCGGGGTGTGAAAGAATGGGAGAATGCTAGCCGAGAAGCAAGAGAGAGTCGAAAGATGGAGGGAGTACTTCAGTGAGTTGCTAAATGAAAGGAATGGATATGGTATGGGAGGTAGAAGAACAGAAGTAGTGGAGGAGGAGCTGGGGATCAGGAGGTCAGAAGTGTGGGAAGCATGAAAAGAGTGAAGTTGGGGAAAGCACCAGGAACAGATGGAGTGTGTGGGGAAATGTTGAGGTATGGTGGTGAGATAGTGATAGAATGGGTATGGAAAATGTGCAAACTAGCATGGGAGAAGGTGCACCCGATGACTGGAAGACTGGCATAATAGTCCCCCTATATAAGGGCAAAGGGGAAAGAGGAGTGTGTGGTAACCACCGAGGAATATGTCTTCTAAGCGTAGTAGGGAAGGTATACAGTGATTGAGAGAGTGAGAGTGAGAACGGAGAAATGGATAGGCGACGAGCAGGGAGGTTTTAGGAAGGGAAGAGGATGTGTAGATCAGATTTTTACCCTGAATTGTGTTGTGGAGAAGTATCTGGAGAAGAAACAAAAGGTGTATGTTGCCTTTATGGACTTGGAGAAGGCCTATGACAGAGTGGATAGAGAAGGTTTGTGGAAAGTACTTAGAATATACGGAGTAGAGGGCAAGTTGCTGAAAGCAGTGAAGAGCATGTATGAGGGTGCAAAAGCGGCAGTACGTGTGGAGAGTGAGCAGAGCGAGTTCTTTGACCTGAATGTTGGTTTGAAACTGTGTGATGTCCTTGTATGGAGTTATGAAAGATACTATCAAGAGCAGTGGATGTTGGTGTATCGCTGAAAAGGGAGGGAATTGAGTGGAAGCTACCTATACTGCTGTTTGCGGATGATACAGTTCTGATGAGTGATAATGAAGTTGCAGGGTCTGGTAAATGAGTTTGGAACAGTGTGCGAAAAACGGAATTTGAAGGTAAATACGGGGAAGAGCAAGGTTATGGTCTTCGAAAGGGGTGAAGTCACAGAGTGTGAGGTGAAGCTGAACGGTCAGGCTATGGAGATCGTCAACTCTTTTAAGTATCTGGGCAGTGTGTTGAGTAAAGATGGTACTATGGATGAAGAGGTGCGGGAGTGCTACATGAACGAAGGCGGTGCTGGTTGGGAGGAGGGGCGTCGACTGACTGGGGACAGAGGTGCATGGGGGCGGTTCGTTCGTGGCCACCCCTTCGGGGATCACGGCGTCAGGCAATAGATAGATAGAATAAGGAATTAATATTTAATAAAATATACCGTATATGTACAGTACATGCCATACTCAAATGAGATATATCTTCATGGGAATCAGTGACAAAGGGCTATCGCCTTTCTGGATTGTCAAAGTTGGCTGCAATATACTTTTAAGGTACGGTAATTAAGCCAAATTATGTTACTCAAGTCGTGGCAATATTCAACTGATATATGTGAAAAAAGCTACGCTACACACAAAAACACAAACACAGCTAAGCACAAACTAAGAGTTGAAATCATAACAAGGGAAGTAAAAGATGGATGAGAAAGCAAGGGTTTCAGCTGTCCCCGTCTGCGTAACTCAACTCCATCCCTCACCCAATTCTGGCTATTTATGGAACACGCACAAAGAGGGCCGAACTCTCAGGTCTTTAGCCCACGTGTCACTTCCAAAAGAGACTCGCTATTTATCACTGTCGCCATTTCCGCTAACACACCCCGTTCTCCAGTACCGAGCTTATATTACAACGTTTATCAGCCGTGTCTACCACACTGCCTCGGGAAGGAGGTGGAAAAGACCGAATGTAATTAGGGGAAGTAGAATAAACAACCAGACGGAAAATTAAGAATCTTGCATTAGAGAAAGTAGAATAAGCAACCAGACAAAACAAACTAAAAGAAGTTTCAAGTATTTCAATTTAGAAGTGCGGCATAAAAACAAACACGAGTTCAAGAATGGCGAGTGCTCACGTACGAGAAGGTGACTATTATTATTATTATACTCTGAAAACACGTCCGTCCGCTAACCCAGGATGGTATTTTCTCGCACCTCTAAACCAGATGTTGCTCAGCGGGAAGAGAGTGCTGACCCTTTCCCCTGTGAATAAAAAAGGAAAAAAAAGAAAGAGAGTACACAAAACAGACACACTACCGAGGAGGCCTGTGTTAACAAGAGCTCTAGTTTTTTACAAACAGGTTTGGGCATCGTAGATATTAAGGGCGTCCGTCATAGTCAAACAAACATAGACGTTTATTAAGGGGCTTTCACACATACACAATTAGAGGTCTCCACTATTCATATTATGCCAAAAATTATTTGAAAGATGGCAAAATCGGGTACAATCGCGACCAAATACGTGTATGTGTGAAAGGGGCTTTACTCGCAAAGGGAGGGTGGTCGAGCTATATAGTCAACACACATTTCAGATCACCTACGCTTCACGATTAACCTGTGGCTGCCACCTTGTATTATGTTGAGAGTGAAAACATGAGATAATGCACAGAATCCGCCCGCCCAGGATGACTCTATGTTGGTCTGATGATGATGAAGAGAAAGAAAGACAGGCAGAGAGAGAGAGAGTTACAAGAAATAGTTAGTATCTCAAAGATATTACGGGCCTTTCCAGAAAGATACTTGAGGTGGAAAGAGAAACGTGAACTGCACTATACTCATTGCAGAGTGCGCAAGGTGCTACCGGTATCTAATTTCTTCTTAAATTGCTCTAGTGAAGAACTATTTATACCATCTGGTGGAAGTTTGTTCTGGCACAAACTTAAAACTGTAGAAGATAATACAAGGAACATAATAGTACTAACCTACTTTCTCCATTCTACTTCGTGTGATCATGCATTTCGCGTCTATTAAGGCTGAAAGGCTTTGTTTATTAATTTCATCGTTAGACTACCGGTAATTAATGCGAGTTCCGAAGCACGCCGATTAATCTCTTAATGCCAGGCCTTACAGATGACTAAGCTGAATTATCTATTCCCACAATTTTACTGGAAAACCTTTAACCCTTCCAGTACCGGTGCCGTCCATTTAAATGTTATTCTGGTTACTATTAGACTATTTTATTCAGTTTCAAAAAGGCCTCCAGATAGGCTATACAGTAACCAGGCTTCAAACTATCTCACTTAACCTTTTGTATTGCCACAGATCCTTCTTAAGCTGCAGTGAATAGTCTAAATACAGCATGAATAACATACAAAAGAAGTCGCTGGTATAGAAAGGGTTAATATAAGATGGCTAGTAAAGTAATTGTTTTTACATATATGTAATATATATATATATGCATATATATATATGCATATATATATGCACATATAAACAGTTAACGGAAATACCGGCATACGTTAACAACCTAATATTCTAGCGTCATGAATCTTATCAGCAGTTTATAAAAACATGCAAGGTAAATATATAACTGTCATGCGAATAATAGCTCTTTTAGGCATATATACAGGTACTAATAAAAGTGAACTCTGGAACTTAACCGTCTTGGTGGTATAATGGTTAAGGTGTCTAAAAATGTGTGTGATCGTAACCCGGGTTCGAATCCTGGTGGATCATATATATGCTTTCATTAATTTCATTGAGGTGTTTATTGTTGTGGTGAAATGAATAAATAATAGATTAAACAATCATTCATTCATCCAATGACAGACTGCTTAAATTTTTGTGTGCCCAGGCTTTTTTACCCCAACGTCCCTTGAATTCGGCTCTCTGTCACTCTTTCGGCCTTGGGGGATACACCCGTTACAGGCAACCTGCCTTTTGTCTCCTTTATAGGCTACACATAGAACACAAAGTTAATACAGTACCGTACCTTTCAATTTCCCAGGAGTCTTTCAGTCCCTTCAGTCCCCCTTGAATTTGGTCTTGACGAATAATTATGAAAACACTGAAGAATTTCCCCATCGCAGGAGCACGAAGGGGCTCAAGCCAGAGGAGAACCAATATGTAATCATCATTTGCGCAAAATAGACCACTTCGGGAAAAAGGCCCTCACTCTCCTCTTAAATCAGTTATTCCCATCCCGCTTACACAGACAATGGTTTACTGTGGAGGGTGAAGCTCTATTAACCCCTGCAATAAGTGGAATTAAGCCGTGGAAAAGCAATTTGAAGTAAGTTTACCGTTCGATTAATATGCAGGCTCGATGTATATTTGGTCGTTCTCTGCCGACTGTCGCGTTGTTCTCAGTTTCACCGGGGAACTTCGATTTGGCTCACCGCACACTTTCTATTAATATTCTTCTATGATAATACAATGAGGAGCCTTCTGATTTAGGCTACTATCCTTTTATCTACCTAGTAGTTAGTACCTTAGCAGTGTAGATATCCAAGCTGCCCTGTAAGGACCAATAGGTCTTTTGTAGTTTGTAACACCTTTGTATTCCACAATTACCATGACATGTGTTGTATACCGGTAAGCTTTGAAAATGGTGAATATACCGGTAGGCCTAATTGCAGTAAGTTATAGTAATACTCCGCGGTGTTTTTGTCGAGTATACTAATCATCTTTGTCATTTAGACCTAATTTATAAGGCAAAACCTATTACAGTAATACCGGTAGGCCTACCATAAATATATTAGATAGAGTAGGCCTATATTGACCCCTTCAACACCAATACGTACGGTAATTTTCATCATATTCTGATTACCATTCGCCTAGACGACTTTCTTTAATTTGTAATCTACCTATGCGACTCAAATGGGTAAATACGATGTCAATAAACCCTCTTAGTAGCATAGGTCCTTCCTAAACTGCATACAATCACCTAATTTTGGCCAGAATCAAAGGAAAAAAAAGGGTCATGGAGCTGCAAGGGTTAGGCCTATATCAATACATAATCAAATCATGTTGTCTACCTAAACACCATTGCATAAAATAACAATCAAAACATCTATTTATAAATACTTTCGGATCAGTTTTGGCCCCAACTCTGTTCCTCATTCATATCAATGATCTCATATCTACCACTCGTAATCCAATACAGATGACTCAACACTCCACAGTTCCTTCACATTTATCAATTCTTTCACCCAACCCGATCTTATAAATTCAAAAATAAATACTGCAATTTCTCTGAACCAGGACCTTTCTAGAATTAATGAATGGGGACAAAAGAATCTAGTTTCCTTTAATGCACAGAAAACCAAGTACATTCAATTTTCTAACCGACAGAATCTCACTGACTCCCATATATTTGTTAATGATGTAAATATTCCCACTTCCCCTAGTATTGACATTTTCGGTGTAACATTAACTACCGGTACTAACCTGAGTTGGACACATTATGTTAGAAGCATTGCTAAGAATGCCTCTAAAAAAATGGGACTCCTGTACAGAGTTCGAGAATTCTTTAATGACGAGCAGTTGGCCGTAATATACCGTATAAAAGTCATGTGCGTTCTCAGATGGATTACTGTTCACCTCTGTGGGGTGGAAGTGGAGTGGTTGCATTGAGGCAGTTGGACAAAATTCAAAATAAAGCTATTAGATTAATCAATAACCCTGCAATCACACAGGACCTTCCTACATTATCCATACGAAGAAACGTTGCATCCCTTGCATTATTCTACAATTTTCACAGCAATTGTTCCGAGGAACTTGCTTCACTTGTGCCGCCTCTCCACATCTTTCCCCGTAGAACTAGGGCAGCTGGCTCAAGAGCGCCCATGAATTTACACTTTCTCCTCCACAATGCAGAACTTCTGCTCATCAAAATTCATTTATCCCCAGAACTACTACGGTACTCTTTGGAATTCACTTCCCTCGAGTTGCTTTCCACAAACTTACAATCTACAACAGTTTAAATCCAGTTGTTACAAATATTTTATGAATGGAGGATACCTTTAGGCACATGGACCTTTTTTGTTTTATCTGTGTTTTTCCTTCCTCCATTCATTGTCTCTTAAAAAAAAAAAAAAAAAAAAATGCTGTCGCTAGGGCCTCCCATGACACCTACCATGAGGGTGGAGGTAGTTTTTTTTCTGGGCCCCTTTCACCCTCAAGTTTAACCCCATTAGTTTTTGAGATTTTAAACCATTCGTCCCATTTGTTTATCAACTTAAAAACTTTTCGTGTCACTTAGGTGTCCAGGTTTTCTTGGAAAGCGATAACGAGCCTGTAATTTGAGAGGAACGAGCTTTCGGCCGAAACCATTTTAGACCAAAACAAAAACAAAAATATTTCGAAGGGGGATCTTGAGGATAATTTATTAAGCTTAATGGAGGTCTAGGGAGGAAACTAAAACAATAATAAATAAATAAACAAATAAATAATAGCTACCGGTACCCCCTTAAGCAACGCCACGTTGCTAGGTTCCAAGCTTCTAAGACCAAACAATCATATACCGTACGGTATAGTTATAAGATGTGCTAGCACAATCCATAGTCTAGAAAGTCTATTGAAAAACATTTCACATATCAATTACATTTTAGCTATGCCTATTACCATCTGAATAGTGTATATTATGGCTAGACCTACAGGAGCAATGTATGAAGTGTATAGTGTATATTATGGCTAGACCTACAGGAGCAATGTATGAAGTGTATAGTGTATATTATGGCTAGACCTACAGGAGCAATGTATGAAGTGTATAGTGTATATTATGGCTAGACCTACAGGAGCAATGTATGAAGTGTATAGTGTATATTATGGCTAGACCTACAGGAGCAATGTATGAAGTGTATAGTGTATATTATGGCTAGACCTACAGGAGCAATGTATGAAGTGTATAGTGTATATTATGGCTAGACCTACAGGAGCAATGTATGAAGTGTATAGTGTATATTATGGCTAGACCTACAGGAGCAATGTATGAAGTGTATAGTGTATATTATGGCTAGACCTACAGGAGCAATGTATGAAGTCACTAAACCAGACAAGCACAAGAGGTAATCGTAAAGTAAGTATATTTTCCGAAACGTTACAAAGAGCGGTAGGAAAATCAGGACGGGATGTCAAACGAAAGTCCAGTCCATTCTATTTGTAGGCTATATTTGTGTATACAGGGTAGGCCTATGCAAATATAATATTATGGTTTATATTTCAAATGATGTCTATAGAAGTGATAAAAAGTCCAAAAACATGCTATTTTTTAGTCTATACTATTGTATATGGAATGGTAACAATATGGTTTATAGTTAAAATTATGTCTATGGAAATTATCAATACAATGTCCAAAATCCATGATATTTCGTGTTAATTTTCTTGTATTCCTTCGCATATTAATTAAAGGTGTCAAACAAGAGACCTATTCGTCTATTTCACCATCATTATTTAATAAACACTGTTAATTTTGCGCTTCACAGTACTTCTTATTGCGTATTTGGAAGTGATAAAATTGCCAAGACAATGCTATTTCATGTTAATTTTCTTGTATTTCATCTTATATCCATTCAAGTCTTCACACAAAATTGCTCCGGTTTGACACACTGAGTTACAATTCATTCAAGTCAAGTCTTCAAACTAAATTGGTGGGGTTCGACATTCCGGGTCATGATCAACAGAGAACCCCATTATCCCCGTGGTCAGGTTTGGTTAGCCTACCATCTATAGTATATTTTTTTCCAGCTGATGATAATTTGAATCCTTTAGCATCTGATTTATCGATTTTTACTGGAAAAATATGAAACTGCTATGTTTGTAAGTCATATTATTGCCAAGTTTTCATAATTAACAACAAATTTAACTACAAAATCATGGTAATAGCCGAGTAAGCAGGATGGAGAGATAGCAATTTAGTATCAGCTGGGAAAAACCCCAGAGTAGCCTATAGGTTCATCAGATAAGGCAGTCCCAGCTGGCCAGGTTGATAACCATTAACACGGGAGATAATTCAATCATCCATCACCTACGGGTTTCTTAACCCGTTCAGTACCAGTTCGGTCTTTTTAATTTGACACTGGCTAATAATAGACGATTTTATTCAGAGTTTCCAGCAATTTACAGGCTTTGAACTAGCCTTTATAATGTTATCCATTTTACTACGACAGATCCTTCTTAAGCTGCACAAAATCGTCAATATAATTTATAGGATAACTAGAATAGAAATAAATATAATATAATACAAATAATAATACAATAAACAATGCAGCAAATATTACCGGTACCGTGAATATTACCGGTACCGTGAATATTACCGGTACCGTGAATATTACCGGTACCGTGAATATAATTAGTTTATAAGTTTCGCACCCCAAGAAATAATACAATAAACATTGAAATAAATGTTACCGTGCATATCATTAATCTATAAGTTTTGCACCCCATTGAGGCAGTCCAAGAAATAGGATACATGTCAACTCGTACCCAGGACAACTAGTACTCGAGACATCTCGTACCTGCAAAAGACAACTCGTACTCACTTTTTAGACAACTCGTACCAAAGACAGATTGTACTCAATTACCACTCTGTTATCCGATTCCAAATAAATATTAACCCTTTGTATTTTATGTTTTTTATTTTGTTTTATATAGTGTGGAGGTAGGCCTAATGCCTTTTCATTGGAATATGTTTGCCTTTTTTATTTTTTATCGCCGAACATGTATAAATATATACCTACAGAGCTTCGCGATTCACGATCGAGTTTAATATACTTTTCGAAAAAATTATCATTACCGGTAGGCCTATGCTTCGGACAAGAAATCGATCGATAATAATTATAAATTATGTAGGCCTATACAACTCCGCCTACACGCAGACTCGCACATGGTATATTGACACAACATTTAAAGTTGTTAGACAGCCATTTTATCAGCTGCTATCAGTCTATGTGTTTTTTCGCTCTGAGGACTCCATCAAGCAAGTTCCATTGGCTTTTGTGTTCATGAGTCGACGACGTCAAGATGACTACGAGAGGCTAATCCCTCCCCAGCTCCCCAGATGTTGATGAAATTGTGTGTGACTTTGAGGCAGCAATTTGGCAATCTACTGTATATGCTCGATATTACCAGTTACTCATATTCACGGCTGTTCCTTTAACTGGTACGGTACCAGACAGGTTGGAATCCTCGGACTTCAGATTACATATAGCCTAACACTAAAAGGGACCAGTATATAGGCTAAACTAATAAAACAATTACTGGCCCTGCATTATCTACCAAGACGTCATATCCCCGATATGGGTGCCTTAGGTCTCGGGCAAATAACTGCAGAAAACCTTCTCCCCTTTTAAATATGTAGAAACGACATGGCTGAGGTCCACATTGTGGATTGTAGAACACTGGTCGAGCTATAAGCGATTAGTACGGACAAATAACGATTGTGAGGGCTGGCACCAGCGTCTTAATCAACGCTGTGGACGAGAGAATCTACAACTGTACACTGTGTACAGCCTCGTCCCCCATTTGTTGAAAGAGGCACAATTCGTGACCTTACAACTACAATAGTTTATCGTATTATATACAAGAGGATAATCAAACCCAATTATATCAAAGCAATAACTGAACAAAATATATAATACTAATATAATTATGATTCAGTAAAGAGGAGGGACCGTTTTCAAGGTTATTGGTACGAGTTAACTAGGCAAGTGAGTACGAGTTGACTCGTTCCGCCAGGTACGAGTTGTCCAGCACCCCAAGAAATAACACAGTAAACATTGAAGCAAATATTACCGTGCATACCATTAATTTATATTTCACACCACATTGAGACATTCCATGACATACAATAAATATTGAAGCAAATATTATACCACATATCATTAATTTAGTTTAGGCTTCGCACCTTATTGAAGAAAGAATACAACAATGACGAATACAAGTCGCGACATTACTTGGTGGCGAACCGGTATATGTGGCGAAACCTCTCGAGAGGTAACCAACTCAGGGTGTCAATCCACAAAATGTGAATTGTGTTATCATTATGGTTTATTATTTTGTTATCATTATAGCGCGACGGAGCGGCGAGCGCCGAAGGCGCGAGCTCTAGGGGGGTCCGGGGGCATGCCTCCCCTGAAAATTTTGAGAATTTAGGTGTCTAAAACAGCATTTCCTGCAATCTAAAAGCAATCAAGATGGAACATATGGAGACCAAAATTGTGTCAATTTACTTTTTTTTTTTTTTAATTAGGCCATAGGCTACTGTATATATATATATATAGCGCAATGGAGCGGCGAGCGCCGAAGGCGCGAGCTTTAAAGAGGTCAGGGGGCATGCCCCCCAGGATTTTTTTTGAGAATTGAGGTGTCTAAAACAGAATTTCCTGCAACCTAAAAGCATTCAAGATGGAACATATGGAGACCAAAATTGTGACAATTTAGGCCTATTTTTTTTTTTTAAATTAGGCTTGGCCTAGGCAGCACTAGGCTAAGCCTATTCCAAAACTTAAGAGTAGGCTTAGGCTAGGACCTAGGTTAGCCTAAGCTGACCGTTTTGGTGGGGTCAGTACTCAAGGTATTAGTGAGATGGGTCTATAATTGGGCCTTGTAATTGGGGTTGGGTGTGACAGGGATCTGCCTTGTATGGGCCGATCGGCTTTTTGCAGACTCCCATTTTCTTATGTTCTTAGGCCTAGGCTATGTAGCTTAGTCTTTAAAAGAAACAAAAACAGGTAACAGGAATGTTAGGTTAAATAGGCCTAGGCTTGGCATAGGCTAGACTAAAATCCAAAGGTACCGGTAGGTTACGAAACAAAATTTACGATAAAAATATATTAGGCTATACCTATAGCCTAGGCTAGCCTAGGCCTATTCCCACAAGTAGGCTAGGCATCGTCATATCTGTAATCTAACCTCCAAGGCTAGGCCCAAATAACACTTACTTGGCTAGCCACTAGCCTAGGCTTAATTTCTTCCACTGTCCACCTACACAATCAGGGTGCCAAAACAGAAAATATCAAGTTCTGGATCATTTTTCTAAGCTTACAAGGATCAACTTGGTGCGCGGGGCACAGCCCCCCGCTACATAAGAAGGGGTCCGGGGGGCGTAGCCCCCCGGCCGGCGGAGAAATTTTGAGATGTGAAGGTAAATATACGCACAATACATGCTCAAAATTTATTAAAAGGAATGAATAATATTGTAAGTAAAAGGGATGTTATGTATGTTTACTGGTGTTTAATCAGGATACTAGGGGAGCTGGCTGCCTGTAGGCTACTTCAGTCTCAAAGAGATTCAGGGTGTCAAACGACGCCGTTTTTTTTAGTGATAACGCAAATGAATTTTTTGTATAATGATAACAGAAACTCCCCTAATTTTTTTTTTTTTTTGGGGGGGGGTTTGTATTAATGTTACAGAAAACAACTTCACAAGAATTTGGAATGCCTAATTGCCAAAGTGATTGGGGTTGGGGGTGGGGGCCCCCCCCCCAGAATTTGTTTCGGACTTGTCACTTTTGGAATTAAGGGTGTCCACAGTCCACAGTCCACTCGGACCACACTGTCCACAGTATTGCTTCTAAGTTCTATATATTATATAATACACCATAGAATAAGTTTTTAATAACTAGAAAAAAAGGACTTCTTATAAATAATTACCTTAATTGAGTTGAGCATTGAGGACCTTCGCCGTTCCCGGGTTAAGAGGTGGGGGCTCTGAGAGTCTGAGCCTACCAGAACCAGAATTACCAGATTCCCAGAAATAATGAGAAAATCTCAGTAACACTAAAACACTGACATTCAGACATTACAAATTTTACAATTTACACAGTCCATTAGGGCCTTAGGGCTATCAAATTAACAATTAAACAATGGGGTCGACTTCTGGAATCTCAATCTGGTTCTGGTTATCGTGCCTGCCCTGATAATCCTGATAAATTTAACACTATATTTTCAGGTCAGCATACACACGAATATCACTTATCAGCCGCCTTAGGGCTATCAAATTAACAATTAAACAATGGGGTCTACTTCTGGAATCTCAATCTGGTCATCGTGCCCGCCCTGATAAATTTAACACTATATTTTCAGGTCAGCATACACACGAATATCACTTATCACTAGTCAGGCAATAGTCTCCAATATCTAGGTGATTTCGGCCTTATATATGTAAACACTACTAAAGTCTATGACAGTTTAAAGCACACACAAATGCTATTACAATTACTGTCTACACGAACTGTTCAGCAATAATGGCGGGACTGGGGAAGAACCGAATATTATTGGAAGTGGAATAAACTGATAACTGATAACTGATAACAAGTTATAAGTATCATTTCACAAATTCACGCAAACCTCCCTCCCAGTCTCTGATAGCCTTCAGTTTTAAGGCTATAAATCCTTAGATTATAGAGCACAGTAACGTGTGTATACATGAATGATGTCTATAGGCCTTACAGATTCCGTGTGTGATATAATTATTGATACACAACCCTTATCAAAACTTATATGACGGTATGGGTGATGCGTGTTTTTTTTTTGCGTGCTATCCTAAGTAGGGTCCATTTACTGTTTGTTTACATTCGTCAACATTATTCTGGGGACAATAATATGAGGCGAATTTCATTTAATATGTCAATATTTACCATTTTAAAATAATTATGTATTAATAGAAGCTATTTAGAGAAACTTTACATGCATTCTTACAATCTATTGTATATTATATGGCACTATACACTATTTTTACAAGAGAACAAGTTTAGGTGTAGAATATTATCCTTCATCAGTCAGCCATATTGGTTTATACAAGGCGCCAATTTTAAATAACCATATATAAAGGTGTAGGGGGCAAAGATTTACCCAACAACTATTCTAAGCTTGACGTAAACTATTTGAAATTGCAAATATATCGGAATGAATAGGAAACTATCCCCTTGTGTAAAAAATGAACACTGAATGAGGAAATTGACCACTTGCGAGATTCGTTCTATAAAGAAGTTAGTCTGGAACCCAGATCCAAAAATAAATTGTAGGCCTACAATTATAACCCAGGAACTACTACAAGGCTGATTATGACCGAATCATCTCAAAGTGTTCCTTAATATCACAGTCACACTCTCCAGCACATCAACACCACAATGCTCTCGTACTTCTTGATTTGTCTGTCTATCTCCCCAGGTAACTCCACACGGTACTGCCTTAAAATACTTAAATGAGCTAACAGTCTCCATAATCCGACCATTCAACCTAACCTCACATTCTGTGACCGCACTACAAGTTGTTTGCTGACGACCTCAAACTCTACATCCAGCATCCAAGTAAGTCACCACAATCAAGCTCTCAAGATCTCCAAAAAAATATCAACATTTTAGCATCTACATCAGACCTTTGCTTGACTTTGCTTCTCCTGTTTGGAATACTGGTTTTCAAGCCTTCAAGGCGATCTTAATCTTCTAGAGTCTGTTCAACGTCGGTGGACGAAACAAGTAACCAACCCACTCAAGTCTCACTTATCATGACCGTCTCTCTACCTTAAACCTGTTTTCAATTAAAGGCAGATTGTTGAGGACCGACCTTGTTCAGTGTTACAAAATATTCCATAATCTCTCGCCCATTAAACACCATGACCTGTTCACTATGTCACCCCACCAAGGAGTAAGAGGTCATAAATACAAGATCTTTGTTCCCCACACAGAAACCAAAGTAAGAAAAAGGTTTTTCTCCTGTCGTTGTTGTTGTTGTTGTTCCCCCTTTTTGTGTAGGTGGACAGTGGAAGAAATTAAGCCTAGGCTAGTGGCTAGCCAAGTAAGTGTTATTTAGGCCTAGCCTTGGAGGTTAGATTACATATATGACGATGCCTAGTCTACTTGTGGGAATAGGCCTAGCTAGCCTAGGCAATTGGTATAGCCTAATATATTTTTATCGTAAATTTTGTTTCGTAACCTACCGGTACCTTTGGATTTTAGTCTAGGCTAGCCTAACATAGGCTATAGCCTAGGCCAAGCCTAGGCCTATTTAACCTAACATTCCTGTTACCTGTATTGTTTTCTTTTAAAGACTAGGCTACATAGCCTAGGCCTAAGAACATAAGACAATGGGAGTCTGCAAAAAGCCGATCGGCCCATACAAGGCAGATCCCTGTCACACCCAACCCCAATTACAAGGCCCAATTATAGACCCATCTATAATTCACAATCTACAAATGTTTAAATCCAGTTGTTACAAACATTTTATGAATGGAGGATGCCTTTAGGCACATGGACCTTTTTGTTTTATCTGTGTTTTTCCTTCCTCAGTTCATTGTCTCTTTAAAAAAAAAAAAAATACCTTGACTCCTTGAGTACTGACCCCACCAAAACGGTCAGCTTAGGCTAACCTAGGTCCTAGCCTAAGGCCTAAGCCTACTCTTCAAGTTTTGGAATAGGCTTAGCCTAGTGCTGCCTATAGTAGGCCAAGCCTAATTAAAAAACAAAAAATAGTCCTAAATTGTCACAATTTTGGTCTCCATATTTTTCATTTTGATTGCTTTTAGATTGCAGGAAATGCTGTTTTAGACACCTCAATTCTCAAAAAAAATCCTGGGGGGCATGCCCCCTGACCTCTTTAAAGCTCGCGCCTTCGGCGCTCGCCGCTCCATTGCGCTATATATATATATACAGTAGCCTATGGCCTAATTAAAAAAAAAAAAAAAAAAAAAGTAAATTGACACAATTTTGGTCTCTATATTTGCCATCTTGATTGCTTTTAGATTGCAGGAAATGCTGTTTTAGACACCTAAATTCTCAAAAAAAAATCCGGGGTAGCATACCCACGGACCCACCTATAGCTCGCGCAGCTGCTCCGTCGCGCTATTTTTTATTTATTGTTTTTATTTTGTTCTTCTATAGTCCAACTACTCCCTAGGCTAATAGCCTTTACACTCTACCGCTGAATACCACGGGGTGAGGCCCGTGAGGTCTATCTCCAATCTAGGGAGTGAGACATGCGAAGCTTCATGGCTCGAAGCAACTCCATCTCTGAAGCCGCCTTGCCTCCGCGCTTCAGTCTAATTAAAAAAAAAAAAAAAAATGACATAATTTTGGTCTCCATATTTTCCATCTTGATTGCTTTTAGATTGCAGGAAATGCTGTTTTAGACACCTAAATTCTCAAATTTTTCCAGGGGGAAAAATTATGTCATAACTTAACATTACCTGGGAAAGAGAGGGCAGGGATCCTGGGTGACCCATAGCATGATACCGCATTTTAAGACTGTTATTTCTCAGTAAATACTGGTTTCCGACATTCAATTAAACATCCTACAAGTTCTAACCAGTCCCCTGAACAGTTTTTACTTGTGGTGATGGGCTGGTCTATCAGAGTGAGAACTGAGCAATCTCTGCCATACCCATAGCTTACTCTGACTGTTCCTTTTACTTATATATTTTCTAGATCTCAAGTGACGGCGTCTCTAACGTGGATTGACCTCCCAATCTACCAAGATTGGAAGCCAAAGCGTCACATTTTTCCCTTGCCCCTCAACTTTCTCTTCATAATTGCTGAGGGGCACAGGGCCCTGGGTGGGGCTTTGGTTTCCCGGGCGTTTCCGCACCCTCCTCAAGCTCCCCGCCATGGAGTGGCTTCGGTCACCCAGGCTTTATTGTGGTCGGCGGGGAGGGTTCTGTGGGGGCGCTCGGTTATGGCCTTGGCCTTGCTCGGGGTCTTGGGGCTGTTCGGCCAGGCAGCTTGGGGAACAACAACAACAACAACAACAACAGTTTTTAATAGGTTACTTGAGGATATTTTAACGGGACCATAGGTAAACATTTATCCTGTATATATATATATATATAGGCTATATATAATATATAGTTCAACGGAGCGGCAAGCGCCGAAGGCGCGTGCTTTAAAGAGGTCAGGGGGCATGCCCCCCAGGAATTTGTTTGAGAATTGAGGTATCGAAAACAGCATATCCTGCAATCTATATATCTTGTATATCTCAAGAGTAGCCTAGGCTAGCCTAGCTGCCTAGCCTAGCCTTACCAAAAAAAATAAAAAAAATACAGGAATGTTGGTCTAGGCTAAGTTTAATATACACTTCCCAGGTCATTTTAACAGTGTTACAGTTCTGTTGCTTCTATATATCATATAATTCACCATAGAGTACGTTTTTAGTAACTAGAAAAAAAGGTCATCTTATAAATAATTACCTTAATAATTAATTGAGGACCTTCGCCATTCCCAGGTTAAGAGGTGGGGGCTCTGAGTCTTAGCCTACCAGAACCAGATTCCCAGAAATAATGAGAAATTCTCAGTAACGCACAGTAACACTAAAACACAGATCTGAAACAATGGGAGTCTTCTGGAATCTGGTCACTGTGCCCGCACTGATGTAACACTATTTTCAGCATACATACGAATATCACTAGCCTAGTCAGGCAATAGTCTCCAATATCTAGGTGATTTCGGCCTTATATAGGCCTATGTAAACACTACTAAAATCTATGACAGTTTAAAGCACACACAAATGCTATTACAATTACTGTCTACACGAACTGTTCAGCAATATGGCGGGACTGGGGTCAGAGAATATTTTTGGAACTGGACTAGAATGAAATGATAAATGATACTTATAACTTATCATTTCACGCAAACATCGCTCTTGAGTCTCTGATAGCCTTCAGTTTTAAGGCTATAAATCCTTAGTTTATAGATCACATTAACGTGTGTATGCATGAATGATGTCTATAGACCTTACAGCTTCCGTGTTTGATATTTTTATTGATACAAAACCCTTATTAAAACTTATATGGTGCTATGCGTGATGCGATATTTCTGTACGTGCTTCTCGATATTCCAGGACATGTTGTTTGTTTACATCAGTCAACATTATATAGATGCCATTTATTTGAGGCGAAATTCATTTAATATGTCAATGTTTACCATTTTAAAATAATTATATATTAATAAAAGCTATTTAGAGAAATTTGTAATGCATTCTTACATTATTATATGACACATACATTATTTTTACAAGCGTTGATATTTCGGGAAAGAATATTGGCCTTCTTTTTAATCTGCCATTGGCTGCTTATACAAGGCGCCAATTTTAAATACCGGTAACCATATATAAAAGTGTATTAAGATAGTAGGCCTAATTTAATACAAGACCTATCATTAGGGAAAGCCTATCCAGCCTACTGTTTGACTGGAAAGTTGCCCAAATGAAAATGATTTGGAGATACGAATTAGTACAGCAATTTTAATTATGCATTTATAATAGTCAATTAAATTTGGTAAGTAGCCTACTAGGGAGTTTATATATTTCAAAATTGCAGCCTCTCATGCAGAAACTATAAGGTCAAACATTCCCAAAATCGAAATAGTCTAACAAGTTCCAATAGTTAAAGAAGCCTAATGTTCTTTTAATTTTCATTGTGGATGGGTGGATAATATATGCAGGTAGGAGAAGGATACTTTAACTGTAGGCTTATTTCTTACCGATTCTCCACCTTACTGATGCTGGAGCCTGGATATTCGTTGCGATGAAAAACCTTCCTCTCCAGCGTTCTTCCTGGAATAATCTTGGCCATTTCATAATCACAAACAGCATGAATTATCTCTTCTTGATTTCAATCAATTTCCCTTCGGAATTAGTGTACTGTATAACTGTATTCCATAAGTTAGACAGTCATGAATGACTACTACCTATTCAAGAAGTGACAAGACCAAACATTAAATCTATATTATTATTATTAATATTATTATTATTGTTATTTTTATTGGCATCGAAGTATAAACATCATCTATGAGTATCTGTGAGTATCTGTGAGAGAGATGCCATTTCATTCTATGTGTCACACAATTTTTGGACTTATATACCTCGGTCTTCGAAGGTATAATACTTACCATAACATATATTGCAATTAATGTGCGGAAGAGTAAGGTTATGTAATGTTTGACAGGCTGAGGTTGGTAACTTGGGAGAGAGGTATCCTGACCAGGATTCGAACCCACTCACTCAGGTATGTTTGTGAGAGTTGGGCACCGTATTCACTCGGCCATGAGCGACAGTAGCATTAGATTTGTCATCAGAGAGGTTCCATATTAGTACCAGAACGATTAAAATTGTATCACTTAGCCAAGTTGGCAGGGCCAGGGGCAGGGGGGAATGTGTAAAATAGTCATTGTTGAAGTCAAGTAAACTCGCCATTTGTATGAAGGCATAAACCTCCGCAACACTATAACCTGGTTCTCCAAATATGAACTAAGGTTGGTTCCCTTGTATCAGCTCATGGTTGAGTAAATATGGTGCCCAACTTTCACAAACATACCTGAGTGAGTAGGTTTGAATCCTAAACAGTAATGTTTTGGCCTTTAAAACAGGGTTGCTCACCTGGTAGGGCCGCCAATCGGTAGCGCATGACAGGCCAAGGATTAGGCAGCCCAGGAGATAGCATGACATGCCAGTGCTTACCTATGAATTGGTAGTGGAGAAATAAGAATTGGTTTCTTTTGTGGTCCCCACCTCTTAAGACGTGTCAGCCTAAATGTTCTCTATACTCGTGTGTCTGTCGTACCGTGATTTGAATGTGGCTATCGTGGGCGCAGTTACTATCCCGTCTGGGAGTGAGTTCCAGTCATCGATCACCCGGATCGCAAACCAGTTCCCTTTTAGTTTTGTTCTCCAGTGGTCTGGTTTCGCTAGTTTCAGTGAATGTCCTCTCAGATTGTTTGTGTTGAGGCAAAAGAATCTGGCGTAAGGGATGTCGTCGAAGCCATGCATTAGCTTGTAGGTTTCGATCATATCACCTCTTTTTCTCCGGTCACTGAGTGTCTGCAGTCCCGGTCGCTGACATCTCTCCTCGTAGGGCAGGTGTGTTAGTTTTCAGATGCAACATTTGATGTACTGGAGATGCTTGACAATGGGGTGACTGGTAGTGTGTGTCGGACCAATAATATGATGGGGTCTCAGGGGTTGAGATGTTGCTAAAAATGGGAAAGGGGATTTTAGGGGTTGAAGAGTGAGTTGTGGAGGTGTTGGGTCAATTTAGATTTGAATTGAGCAAGGGAGGGGGAATCAACTATTTCAGCTGGTAGGGAGTTCCACTGATGGATTATACAACAGGAGTGGTGATGGGCTGGTCTATCAGAGTGAGAATTGAGCGATCTCTGCCATACCCATAGCTTACTCCGACTGTTCCTTTTACTTATATATTTTCTAGATCTCAAGTGACGGCGTCTCTTCCGTGGATTGACCTCCCAATCTACCAAGATTGGAAGCCAAAGCGTCACATTTTTCCTTAGCCCCTCGACTTTCTCTTCTTAATTGCTGAGGGGCACAGGGCCCTGGGTGGGGCTTTGATTTCCAGGGCGTTTCCGCACCCTCCTCAGCTCCCCGCCATGGAGTGGCTTCGGTCACCCAGGCTTTATTGTGGTCGGCAGGGAGGGATCTGTGGGGGCGCTCGGTTATGGCCATGGCCTTGCTCGGGGCCTTGGGGCTGTTCGGTCAGGCAGCTTGGGGAACAACAACAACAACGACAGGAGAAAAACCTTTTTCTTGCTTCGGTTTCTGTGTGGGGAACAAAGATCTTGTATTTATGACCTCTTACTCCTTGGTGGGGTGACATAGTGAACAGGTCATGGTGTGGGCGAGAGATTATGGAATATTTTGTAACACTGAATAAGGTTGGTCCTCAACAATCTGCCTTTAATTGAAAACAGGTTTAAGGTAGAGAGACGGTCATAATAAGTGAGACTTGAGTGGTTGGTTACTTGTTTCGTCCACCGACGTTGAACAGACTCTAGAAGATTAAGATCACCTTGAAGGCTTGAAAACCAGTATTCCAAACAGGAGAATCAAAGTCAAGCAAGGGTCTGATGTAGATGCTAAAATGTTGATATTTTGTTGGCAGTGTGCCAAAATTCGCCCATTTTCTTCGTGATCCCGAACCTAACATCTGAAAAAATATTGATACTGAAATTGGCTGTGAGCCTGTGATTGTCCTGGGGCGGCCGGGAGCCCCGCTAAACCTGCCATTCTATTTCTACATTAAACACATCAAACGATAGTTGCTTTGCTCTACACTGTACTCTACATTGGCTATGATCTTAGAACTATTATATATCACCTGTATTGAAGTCCAAATGCAGCTACTAATGTAAATATAAACGGATAAATCCAGAGCTCGAGTCATGTGAGCTATTTCAGCCTATTTGTTTACACTGTGAAAACACAACTTGTTCGGTTCGGATGAGGTGACTGACTTTAGCACCAATATAACAAATATAAACTACAATAAGGAAACAGCCATCCTTCATAGAACGAACTCCTGGATGGGAGAGTCCGCTAAAACAAACAAACAAACAAACAACCAATGTACCCCTACACTCCGATGTTATATTGCGCCGAAGGCTGAGTCAAGACGAACACAACTACCGTAATTTTATTGGCACTCGAATGCTCAATAATATGTAGATTAAAGAATAATAATAGGTATTTATCTAAAACTATGTATATATTAACTAAACTACTCCATGTGTTTAATATATTGACTGAATTTCACTGAAATGAATAATGTAAAATATTAATTTAAGTTTGAATGTTAGTTTTCTGATGAAAAATGATCCCAGTTAACCCCCCGCCAAAATACACGATATTTGTTCATATATATTAATTTTATGGGGTCTCTAATTTCTCAAAAATAGTGAATGAATATCAATTTTATGTGTTTGACAAAGAGCGCAAGACCTTGAGGCATAAGGTAAGCTATAAATTAGTACGATTTTATGATGAATTATTGGTTTTTCAGGGGTATATATGTGGTTGGATTAATGGAAAACAACGAACCAATATCAGCTATGTTTTCCATTGTGGTGTTTCGAGAATAATCCAATGATGACGTCAAATTACCTTGCCGCCAATCAACTGTGGAACACTTGGAAATGTGTTTAGCTGTTATTTACCTATATATGTGTGGAAAATAGAGTGAATTAAGGGGCTGGAATATAACATTGACTTCATGTGAATTGCGAGTGCCCTACACATTCTAAAATTGTGCATATTAATCTTGGGGAACTCATTATATATAAGGTATAAGTTCAAGGTGATACTTTGGATAAACCTGACTTCTAGCAAGCACCAAACAGCGATTTTGTAAGTAGCCAAGCATATTATTTGTTCAGATAAGCATAGGCCTAGTGTTGTATAGGACTAGGCCTACTTGTATTAGCCTAGGCCTATGATGATAATGATGATTTGAAGCAGAAATGAGTAGCCTAGGCTGAGGCTAGGCGTATTAGGCTTAGGATAACCCATTATCCAACAATCTTAGGACTGCCCCCACTAGTGGGGCTATGTATAATGTATTGATAGGCTAATGAAGATCAAGGAAGATTTGAGGTTAAAGACAGTAAAAAATAAGGTTAGCTAGACAGCTGGGAATCTGGTTCTGGTAGGCTAAGACTCAGAGCCCACTCTTAACCTGGGAACGGCGAAGGTCCTCAATTATGGTAATTATTTAGAAGATGACCTTTTTTTCTAGTTATTAAAAACTTACTCTATGGTGTATTATGTATGTGCGCACGTACGTGTATATACGTATGTTCTGTATATGAGTAAGTAAATAAATGTGTATATGTACTGTATATCACTTACTCTCATGGTTATTTTATGATAATTTGTATTCTGCACATGCATCATTATTGTATTTATTTATTTTGTTTGTAAACTAAGCTTACCATCCTCATATCTGTACATCTCATGTTCATCCACTAAATTGTAAAATGTGTATTTTCAGCTCATGAGGCTGCCATTCTTTAATAAACCGTTTATTATTATTATTATTATTATTATTATTATTATTATATAGAAGCAATAGAACTGTTAAAATGACCTGGGAAGTGTATATTAAACTTAGCCTAGACCAACATTCCTGTATTTTTTTTTTTTTTTTTTGTAAGGCTAGGCTAGGCTAACCTAGCCTAGGCTACTCTTGAGTTTTGGAACACAGTAGGCCTAGGTTTAGGCCTATTTTAGATGTCTAACTTTTAAAATAATAATATAAAAATACGTAGGCTAGGCCTAGGATTAAATTTTGTTTATCATTATACAGAAAGTTAATTTGTGTTATCACTAAAAAAACCCAGCGTCGTTCGACACCCTGGCTAGGCTATAGCCTATGACAATAACAGTTTGCCGTCATGCCGTGGGATTATAGGGGATAATAGGGGCCGCCTATAGGATTTATTGAGGAGCCCTCACCACCGCCTTGCCCCTCCCAAGGGCTTGTTGAAATTCTCATCTAGCCTACTGCCTAGTTCCTCAACGGTCAACCTATTATTGTATCCCACGACAGTCAAAATAGATGCGAACATGCAAGTAGTGTAAACAAGGCACGGCCTGGCAGGCGGTAGCCTACGCCCGAATACTACATCCTTACCATTGTTTTTTAGGTACCGATACCCGGTACGGTACCGGTATATAAGCTGAAGCCTATGAAACGGTACGGATATAATCCTGTGTAGGGGGGGTGAACCTGTACATAAGCTAGCCTATATCTCAATAATTTGGTAATGTTACAATTTTTTTTTTTTACATTTTACATTCATAAATATTCCACTAATAGGCTATACTAGTTATTTAAGGTTAGGTTAGGTTTTGGTTAGGATAGGCTAGGTTAAAGATATTGTTCAATGTTTCTTAGTAAATAGGCATCTGAAAATCAGTTCCCGCGGGCCGCTACACAGGATCTTATGAACGGTACGTAACAGACAGTCCTAACCTAACCTAACTTAGTGTCCAAAGTGAGGTCTGCACCGTCTGCTGCTAGCCTATGTTCTTATAAAATTTTCTGCCAAAGTACCGGCACAATTTAATAAAGAGTGTACACTGTACCAGTACAGTACCGGTACTGTACTGTATAGGCCTAGCCTAGGTTAAGCCTGCCACCCTACAGTGCATTTATAGAGTTTTCGGCCATGATTTGGGTAGACCTGTCACTGAAGAATACTTTCGCAGTCTTACCGTTTGTTTTTGTTTTCAAGGTATAGGCTATAGGCAGAATAGGCTACAATTTTATTGTGGTTTATATTATGAGTGGAAGATTTGCAATAACTTACCCTAACCAAAGTCGAAACTTAGTGTCCAAAGTGGGATCTGCACCCTGCCTCTATGTTCTCATTTTGTATACCGGTAACTTTTTAGCCAGCTTACCGGTACAATTTAATAAGTGTACAGCCAGCAGCTAGGCCTACCGCCTACAGTGCATTTATAGATTTCCCTGAATCCCGGCCATGACTTGGGTATCACTAAAGAATCTTTCCGCACCCTTATGTACAATTGTTTGTTTTTATTTCTTCAAGGAATATAGTACAGTAGTTTATTGTTCAATTGTTTATCATGTTATGAGTAGATAATTTGCATTACCTTACCCTAACCTAACTTTACTTAGTCTTAGTGTCCAAAGTGGGGGCTGCCACTATCCCCACAGTCCACACACCCGCTAACTAACATATATTATTGGTATGTCTTGTCATTACTATAACCTAACTTCATGGGGGTAACGGAGACTTGATTGAATATTTTCGGAATTAGCCTAGCAGAATCTTGAGTCTTTTAAAGTTGTGAAAATTAAAGTAAGTTTCTACGTTCCTACTGATTGTACTTAACCCGAGATGGGAATAGCCTACCCAGGTATTTTTTACTCAGCCCTGGGAAAATAATAGACAAACAAATGTTCTAATCAAAGTTTATTCTTGAAACTTGGTACCGGTATGTATTTTAACCAGTACTCTATAGTAACTCATGTATCATATGAAAGGATATAAATTAAGTATGTAATAGTTCTTGGAATGCAACAACAAATATACATGAAATCTTTATTGGACAAAAGTTACAAAACTAAAACAGGGACTGCTAAGAATAATTTAAAAACCTGTTTTCAATGCCTATATTAGTGGACCTGAAGTGAATCCCTTTGAGACTGAAGTACAGGCAGCCAGCTCCCCTAGTATCCTGATTAAACACCAGTAAACATACATAACATCCCTTTTACTTACAATATTATTCATTCCTTTTAATAAATTGTTAGCATGTATTGTGCGTATATTTACCTTCACATCTCAAAATTTCTCCGGCGGCCGGGGGCCCCAGTTATGTAGCGGGGGGCTGTGCCCCCCGTGGACAGTTGATCCTTGTAAGCTTAGAAAAATGATCCAAAACTGGATAATTTCTGTTTTGCCACCCTGTTGTTGGAGATCTTGAGAGCTTGATTGTGGTGACTTACTTGGATGCCGGATGTAGAGTTTGAGGTCGTCAGCAAACAACTTGTAGTGCGGTCACAGAATGTGAGGTTAGGTTGAATGGTCGGATTATGGAGACTGTTAGCTCATTTAAGTATTTTAAGGCAGTACCGTGTGGAGTTATCTGGGGAGATAGACAGACAAATCAAGAAGTACGAGAGCATTGTGGTGTTGATGTGCTGGAGAGTGTGACTGTGATATTAAGGAACACTTTGAGATGATTCGGTCATAATCAGCCTTGTAGTAGTTCCTGGGTTATAATTGTAGGCCTACAATTTATTTTTGGATCTGGGTTCCAGACTAACTTCTTTATAGAACGAATCTCGCAAGTGGTCAATTTCCTCATTCAGTGTTCATTTTTTACACAAGGGGATAGTTTCCTATTCATTCCGATATATTTGCAATTTCAAATAGTTTACGTCAAGCTTAGAATAGCTGTTGGGTAAATCTTTGCCCCCTACACCTTTATATATGGTTATTTAAAATTGGCGCCTTGTATAAACCAATATGGCTGACTGGTGAAGGATAATATTCTACACCTAAACTTGTTCTCTTGTAAAAATAATGTATAGTGCCATATAATATACAATAGATTGTAAGAATGCATGTAAAGTTTCTCTAAATAGCTTCTATTAATATATAATTATTTTAAAATGGTAAATATTGACATATTAAATGAAATTCGCCTCATATTATTGTCCCCAGAATAATGTTGACGAATGTAAACAAACAGAAAATGGACCCTACTTGGGATAGCACGCAAAAAAAACACGCATCACCCATACCGTCATATAAGTTTTGATAAGGGTTGTGTATCAATAATTATATCACACACGGAATCTGTAAGGCCTATAGACATCATTCATGTATACACACGTTACTGTGCTCTATAATCTAAGGATTTATAGCCTTAAAACTGAAGGCTATCAGAGACTGGGAGGGAGGTTTGCGTGAAATGATACTTATAAGTTATCAGTTATCAGTTTATTCCAGTTCCAATAATATTCGGTTCTTCCCCAGTCCCGCCATATTGCTGAACGTTCGTGTAGACAGTAGTTGTAATAGCATTTGTGTGTGCTTTAAACTGTCATAGACTTTAGTAGTGTTTACATAGATATAAGGCCGAAATCACCTAGATATTGGAGACTATTGCCTGACTAGTGATAAGTGATATTCGTGTGTATGCTGACCTGAAAATATAGTGTTAAATTTATCAGGGCGGGCACGATGACCAGATTGAGATTCCAGAAGTCGACCCCATTGTTTAATTGTTAATTTGATAGCCCTAAGGCCCTAATGGACTGTGTAAATTGTAAAATTTGTAATGTCTGAATGTCAGTGTTTTAGTGTTACTGAGATGTTCTCATTATTTCTGGGAATCTGGTAATTCTGGTTCTGGTAGGCTCAGACTCTCAGAGCCCCACCTCTTAACCCGGGAACGGCAAAGGTCCTCAATGCTCAATTAAGGTAATTATTTATAAGATGACCTTTTGTTCTAGTTATTAAAAACTTATTCTATGGTGTATTATATAATATATAGAACTTAGAAGCAATACTGTGGACATTGTGGTCCGAGTGGACTGTGGACACCCTTAATTCCAAAAGTGACAAGTCCAAAACAAAATCCGGGGGGGGGGGGGGGGGGCCAACCCCAATCACTTTGGCAATTAGGCATTCCAAATTCTTGTGAAGTTGTTTTCTGTAACATTAATACAAAACCCCCCCCCCAAAAAAAAAAAAAGGTTAGGGGAGTTTCTGTTATCATTATACAACACATTTATTTGCGTTATCACTAAAAAAAACAGCGTCGTTTGACACCCTGAACCAACTGGGTACCGGTAGCGAACCAGATTCTAGTAGGTAGCGAAATCTCTACCAGCGAATCATCCAGGTGGCGAAACCTCTGGATACCGTTATATAGCGCCCTGATTACTTTAATCAACTCAAATTTATGAAAACAAGTCACTCCGGGCCATAGTTCAGTATAACTCCATTTATTGGTCACCAATTATTTTGACATATTTGAAGACCGATATGGAATCTATATGCTCTAAGTATCATATTAAAATTAGTTTCAACCCTCGGCAAAACCTATTAAAAAAACCGGTAACAACATGTCTACCTACCGTAAAACGGTTGTCAATACTCTCTTATAGACGGCGCGGCTTTCAGCGACGCCATTTTTTCGTGAACTGGAGAGCTCTATCCTTCAACTTTTGTAATACTATCACGCCATCTGCCAATCCTCATTGAAAATACTGAGTTTCATTTCCTAACTCCTTGGCAATACGTCACGAGACACTTCTGGATTCTTATTGGGGTTTTTTTCTGACACGTCATTAAACTCATAGATTCCGTCACGCATACAACCAGCAACCTATCAGGTGAGTTTATTGACCTTGATTACGTCATTGCACTGAACCAATCACAGATACACACCTTCATTTAAGTCTCTCCTCACTTTAGTCATGGACGCCGCTTGTAATGGTTGTTCACCCCTCCCATTCAGTGATTATTGACACTACAAGGAACAATAGTGCAGCCCTTAAGGTTTTTACTGACCATGGTTGTTTGCCTACCTCTGTTTCCTGCAAACTCTGCTCAAACGAATGTTACTAATATGAACCGGCAGACCAGTGGCGATGCGGTCATTATTGGTTTTTAAATAAAACCACTACTCGTCGTAACTCCTCGTCGAAAACGTGGACGCATCTCTTCCCCACCTACTCCCTCCACATCTCAATAAGGTATGCAATTACGCTTTCATATTTTCGCGGGTTTAAAAACGGCGAAAACTAAATTATTTAAGCAAAACTTGGCTCGTGTTTTAAGGTATTTCCGTAATTGTTTAATCGAAGTCCTCTTTTTTTCTAGTTATTAAAAACGTATTCTATGGTGTATTATATGATATATAGAAGCAATAGAACTGTTCAAATGACCTGGGAAGTGTATATTAAACCAAATACAAAACTTTGAATAATGAGATAAGAGATATGTGTTTTTTATCACTTTTCATCCCAAGACCAGCGGGGGTCTGGGGGCAGCAGCCCCCAAGATGCCCAGGTTAGGTTAGGTTAGGTTAGGTTAGGTTAGGTTAGGTTAGGTTAGGTTAGGTTAATGACCAGCTATGTAAATACAGTAGTGAACATTTAGTTTAGTCTGTGCTCAAAAATCCATTTTCTTTAGCAGGCCATACACTAAACAATTACCCCCTTTTCACAGACAAATACACAAACAATCGGTCAAAGATGCAAATAGCGGGGGTGTGGGGGCGGCAGCCCCCACCCATAATACTAGGATAGGTTAGGTAAGGTTGTTAGGTTAGGCTAATGTCCTTTCAAAGGGGTATAGGCTTGTAAACACTATGATAGCTTAACATGAGCCAAAAATCGAAATTAGGTTAGTGTAATTTGTTTACTCTTAAAACTCGCAAAACCAGAGCCAACTTTTCCCAAAACTTGGCTCGGGTTTTCCAAAATTCGGGTTTTATGGCTTTGCAATTTTGGGAAACCTGAGCCAAATTTCTAAATGAGGTTACTGTCATTTGTTTGTTTACAAACTCGCAAAATCCGAGCCAGCTTTGGCCAAAAGCTGGCTCGGGTTTTCCAAATTTCGGGTTTTATGGGTTTGCAATTTTGGGAAACCTGAGCCAAATTTCTAAATGAGGTTACTGTCATTTTGTTGTCTACAAACTCGCAAAATCCGAGCCAGCTTTGGCCAAAACTAGGCTCGGGTTTTCGAAATATTGGGTTTTAGGCCTTTGAAATACCTTCAAACCCGAGCCAAGTTTTGCTTGAATACGTATGTATCGCCGTTTTACGCATTTAACCCCTCATTTTCCCTGTACTTCATAGCCCTCCCCACTATCGGGCGGCGTGTCTTAAGATCGTTGTATAATGGGGAAAACGGTTTCGCCGAGGGTTCTAATTATTTCTAAACACTATATATTGATGAAAACTAACAGGGAAAAATACAAAAATCCATGGGAAAATTGGTGACCAATAAATGGAGTTTTTCCCATAGTTCTTCCGGCCCTAGTCACCCCGACCCCATTACCCTAGTCACTACGGCCCATTGAAAATAAGATATAGAAATACAAATAATTAAGAGTGAAGCCCTTAGCCGTACAGTGATTACGGTTTCTGAATCGCCTATGATTATTTACTACAGTAAATCCATAATTACAAAACAAAAATACATCAACATTCGTTTGTGAAATACTCGACTGTATCGACAGGACCATAACCGCGAGCGCACGAGTAATGTAAACACACGTGACGATACCAGCAACACAACACTGGCTTCGACAGCATAAGTTGCTACCTTCCCTCCAACACATCAACAACAACAACTTCGACAGCATAAATATGATAGATGGCTATATATAGATAGAAATATGAGTCAAGCAATTGACAACATGAAGCAAAGTAAATTAATCTAGAATAAGACGTATCGTCACTTCGTTTACGTAACTCATATGCTCGACGATACGCCCGTCACAACCCTTACCGAATTTGCTTCGACAACATAAATACGATATAGATGGCTATAAATAAATAAAAATATGAGTGAAGCAATTGACAACATGAAGCAAAGTAAATTAAAATGGTAAAGTCAGGTCTATCTCATATATTTCGTTTCATCAAACAGGTGACAATTTATTAACTTTTATTTCTCGTATTGATCATTTTGGAATCACTGTCCCTATCTATTTATTTATCTAGCCTATCTTATCTTTTCGTTTCATCAAACAAGTGACAATTTATTAACTTTTATTTCTCGTATTGATAATTTTAGAATCACCCAGTCCCTATCTATTTTTATATCTATATTTTATTTTAAGTTCTCATATAAATAAGAATTGCATCCTACACAAATAAACAAGAATTGCATAGGCCGGTGTGACTAGGGTGGGAGGCCGTAATGACTAGGGTGGGAGGCCGTAATGACTAGGGCCGGAAAAACTATGGGCCGGAGTAACTTGAAATCAAATGTATTCAAGTTTAATAACATGTAATCCTTTACCTCGGAAAAATTACAACATGCCTGTTCTGATGAAGGGAACAATGTTTAGCACATAGACCTATTTACAATTATATAATACCGGTACCGGCATAGGAATATATATTTGTTATCTAACCTACGATACGATTAAACATACCGTAGATTGTTTAGGTACGGTACCTGGGTAATACCGGTAATAATAATAATACAAAACAAAAATAATAATACAAAATAAAAATAAAAATAAATAAATATATATATATACAGTATATCTCAGTACACCAATGCATATGTAAACGTGAAGGTAAAATTTACATATTTCCAGGTTACCGGTACGGTACATACAAATAGCTAGTAATAAGTACCGATATATGATTTTAAGAGTTTAGAATCCCCCTTCCTAAGTGCATATAGTCTCTAAAATACATTAGATGTTAACCCTCTCCGACATATGACGCGATTTTGAGCCTATTGGGGATACTTTAAAGCCTTTGTTACCATTAGGGGTATTTAGAAACCTTTAGTTTAGTTACTTCAACCTCTGCAGTTGTCCTTGAGTTAGCTGTGGGCAGAAAACTAATTTTGGAGAGGTAATTATAAGAGTGAGAGAACTCTATTCCTTATTGATAATCTGGCAACCTCTGCGTCATAAATGCGTGAAAGGGTTAAATAAGAACCATAACATAATAATATGGATAAACGCATTTAATTATATTTTTATATTAATATATGCAGTACCGTACTGGTATATGTTGCTAAATTGAACATATTATATCTGAGAGCAATTCAAATTACATCCCTCATTGAATTATATATATATATATATATAATTTCAAGACCATTTCTCAGATAAACTTTAGCCAAAACCTAGATACTTGTATTCTTAAACAATGATTTCCCTTCGAAGCACTGTTAGCCTAATAGACGAAATAACTTGAAACATTATATTACCTTCAGAAATGGGATTGCTAATTCATCTAGTTTATGTAAACAGCACTCATTACCATATTATTTGTTCGGCATCATGTGCTGGGAAGGTAAATAATTGTTTTGGAATAGACTACGTTTAGCTACTCACCAGTCCAGCGCCCAGCATTGCCACAGCTTTCCGCCCGTCCAAGTTTTGCCTTTCCATTATTATCTTGCTGTAATTCCACACACTGTACGATTATATACCCCGCTAAACCGTAGCAGCAGGCTGGGGGTTCAGCCTGATTACCACAATAACACTGGTCGGGGTACGATAACCCCTTGAAGAGAACACAGAATAATAAACCATCACCACAACACTGACACTACCGGCGCGGATACGACGTACATCCCTCCTCCACCATGGACTGAGCAGCACTGAGTTCCGTTATTTACTTTGCTTCCTCCGTTCCTACCTCGCTCGCCCAGCTGATCCCCCCGCCGCCACCTATGTCATCGACTCCACGTGCTCCCTGTTTACATTTCGTCTCAAGACAACACATCAAAAGAATGAATAATAGCGAGGTGATGTGTACAAGATATCGCCTATTTGTTTATGGGATGGACAACAAGGGGGCCAAACGAAAGATAAACACTCAGAAATGGTTCGTCTTTCTAGATCGTATTTAGTGGTTTTGCTGTGGTGGTTATTCGGCATGTTTCAGAAAATATATAGGCATTCCAAGCATCTTAAAGTGCATCTAAAACAATTGACTTGCTTCCCGTATATCATATAGAAGAAAATTATAATTGCAACTGAAACTTATGCTGTTCACATGTAAAATAAGCTCTGGCAAAGGCAAATGACAATAATATTAATATTGATAATAATAAAAATAATATTAATAAGCATCATCATAATAATAATGATGATTCTCATACTAATGATAATAAAAATAAAAATATTGAAAATAAGTTTATACAAGTTTGAAGCAGTACATGATTCCGAATATATTGACAAAATGAATGGTCATTTAGGTAAATATTTATTAGGACATTATAACACTGATGATTGTAATATTTGCTTTGCACAAATTATAACTTGTAAATTAACAAACTATTGGATTATTATTCTGCTTAAAATATACGAACACGTAGATATTCGGTAATTGCACATAATATATTTCCAAAAGTATGAGAATGCTGTTGGGTATAATAAATATGTACAGGCTAAGATTAAAATGCAGTATTCGAGAATGCATAATATATCGTAGGCTTGTGCATAAACCTTTAACTGTCTTGATAGCGTAATGATTAGTGCACGGAATTTCGGTGTGAGTATCCTAGGTTCGAATCCACGGAGTACCACATGTATTAATTGTTTCATTAATGTCATTAAGTAGGTTTATTTGTAAGTTAATTGGTGTGTAGGTGATGCTATGAAATTATTGAGTGGCAACAAATATGAATAAATACAAATAAATAAGGAAACACTATATGCATATTATTACTAAATATAACAGAATGTTTTTGTTTTAACTTAACTTTATATGTATCATCAATGGATACCAAAACGGACCCTTTTAACTTAAGGTTTCTTCCGGAAATGTTGTAAGTAGCTTAACTCCTCTACGTTATCATTGGGTAATCCCTCCCTCATCCCAACATCTTCCCCCCTATTGACCCCCTCCCTCCAAAGCAAAACATGATCATTAACACTTTCTACTGGATACTCAATGTAGGCTACTGCTTCCTAGTTAGCCACTACTTGTAAAGGCAAATTTTGAGACGAATAGATGAACCAAATTTGCTACGGTAACCTTCCTTTTCAATTGTTGATATAACATGTTCTTTATATATTATACACTAGGAGGGGTACCCGGCGTTGCCCGGGTTTATATTCTACTACCATAATCACCATCATCAATCACTACTACCACAATCATCACAATACTACTACTACCATAATCACCGGCCTCGACCTCCCTGTGCCTCATTAAACGGCGACCTCGATTTCGGCCGCTGAATGACCTCCGATTTTGGATCTGACCTCATCCGTACCCCCATTTTGGGGAGCTGCGAACAACTTTCGTTCCATACACCTTTTCGATCGGAGGCCTGCTTCTGCCCCAAACGGCCATTTTTTCGCATTTTTTTTCGCTCCCGTATACTACATAAGTTCTGCCGAAAATTTTATTAAACAAAAGTGTCTCTGATTTCCACTAAACTCGCCTAAAACCATCTCCAAAGCCTGGGCTTTCCAACGGTGACCCACACTCCCACCTGGCACCAAAACTGTGGGAGGAGTTTAGTAACAAAGGTCGGATAACTGACAAACATTGACCTTTATTTATTAAGATGGAATAACGCAGAATTTGTCGAATTCCGTTTTTATGAGTAACCATACAGCACATGCCTGATTAACATTTACTGTATATTAATAGCATTCAATATTGGTTATCTGCGCCTATTTCTATTTTGCTGCATGAACATTTCTATAAAAAAATAGAATATAAGAACACTGAAATCTGCATAAGGTCACCCGGCCCACACGAAGCAGATCCCATTCATACCCAACCCATATCATTCATATTACTATCCATCTTATGCTTGAAATTGTCTACAGTTCCTGAGCTGATCATTGTGCTAGGCAGTTTATGCCACATATCAACAACAAATGCGTGCCATAACGTTTCACACTCTCTCCTTCACAATGTAGAATTTCCTCTTATCAAAATGCATATATCCCCAGAACTTCTAGTATTTTTTTATAAATGGAGGATGCCTTTAGGCTCATTGACCTATTTTACTTTGTTATTCCTTCCTCCATAATTGTGTTATCTCTTAAAAAAAGATAAATAAATAAGTTAATGTTCAACAAGCAGCTTTTGGGCTTAACAGACAATAAAAACGCTAAATTATTATTTTTTGTTTTGTGTTGCGTTTTGTGTTGTTCCTATTCTTGCTCTGTCTTGAGTGGTTATGGTTACCATTAGACAATTTGATTTAGTTTTCATCGACTTTAATGGGCAAATACGATCATAATAAACCCTCTTAGTAATATAGGTTCTTTTTAAACTGCATAACATTGTCTAATTTCAGCCACAATATAAGTTACGAAGGTGTCATGGTGCTGAAGAGGTTAACCCCTTCTGTACCAGAGACGTGTTATATTTTATTCTAGCTATATATGGAAGATTTTGTGCAGCTTAAGAAGGATCTGTGGTAGTAATATGGTTAAGTGAGATAGTTCGGAGCCTTTTAATTGCTGGAGGCCCTGTTTTAACTGAATCAAATCGTCCAATATTAGCCAGAATAAAGTAAACAAGACGTCGCTGGTACAGAATGGGTTAAGGGGGGTGACCTGTTTTTTTTCTGTCCTTTTCTATCTTTCTCGGGCTTGTATCCATTTGGTCCCATTCAGCCTACTGTTTTAAGACGTTTATCCCGATCCAGGTGTCAATCTTTTACTGGTGAGCGGTAGGGAGCCAGCATATTTTTTATTTTTGTTTGACAGCAGGCTAAATTTGTACATTTTTCGATAGAAAAATATCTCCGGCGAAGCCGGATTTCTTCATATAATGCTGGCTCGCTATCGCTCACCAGGAAGAAATCGACACCTAGATGGGGATACACGTCTTAAAATAGTTGGCTGAATGGGGCCGAATGGATACAAGCCAGAGAAAGAGAGAAAAGGACAGAAATAACAAAATGCAGGTCACCCCCCTTAATGAAAGGCCATTTTATCTTACCCCATATTAGGTATTATTCCCATTTTCTTGTTATCGAAATATTACTGTAGTCTCACCTATCTCTATATTTATCAGTATCTTCCGTTAAGGGCAGATGGGCCATTTTTCTTATCCTCCTTCTCCCTCATGTTTAGCCCCATTAGTGTTCAGATTTAAAGATGTTTACCCCATTAGTTTGTCGATTTTAAGACCTTTTGCCCTATTTCTTTGTAAATATTAAGACCTTTCGTGCTATTTCGACGTCAATTTTTTTCTTGGCGAACGATAGTGAGCATGTAATTTTGGAAGAACCAGCCTACCGAAAAATTAACACAATCTACAAGGGGGATCCAGTGGATTTTCTTTTTGTTAAAGTTTGATGGAGATCTTGGGAGGAAACATGATATTTGTGTAGGCGAAGTTTAAAAGAATACACTGTGTTGCAGTCTATAACGTCTCGGGGAAGTCCATTCCACAAGTTGACAACTCGATTGAAGAAGACATTCTTAGATTCGTGTGAGTTAAAAGATTTACCTATAATTTTGCAACCGTTTCCCCACGTGTAATTAGATTGGTCGATAGTGAAGTACTTATTACAGTTCATATTGTCGATGCCTTTGATGATTTTGATCCCCTGAATTAAGTCGCCTATTAATCTGCGCTGGATTAAAGGAAATAGATGTAATTATCTAAGACGCTCATCGTATGGTTTGTTCTTTAGGCTATGTATAATTTTGGTAACTCTACGTTGAACTCGTTCTATATTGTCTATACCTTTTTGGCAATAAGGGCACCAGGATTGAACGCAGTATTCCAGAAGAGGGCGGACTAAGGAATTGTAAAGAGTTAGGATAACATCTTTGAATTTATGCTCAAATGACCTGCCTATAAAGCCAATTATTTTGTTTGCCTTCTTAACAACTTCCGAACATTGTTGACTCAATTTTAGGTTACTCGATATTGTTACTCCCAGATCGGTTTCTCTGTTTACACTCTTAAGCTGAGTGTCATTCACCGAATAGTTTGCTTTCTCATTTAGGTATCCGATATGTAGTACTTTACATTTATCCGCATTAAAACTCATTTGCCAAATTTGGGCCCAACATGACAACTTATCAAGATTATGTTGCATATCGTCAACTTGTTCTTTTGAGAGTACGCTATTTGCAATTTTTGTATCGTCAGCAAACTTTGAGATTGTACAGGTGAGACCCTCATCTATGTCGTTGATGTAAATTAGAAAGAAAATTGGTCCTAGTACCGATCCCTGGGGTACCCCACTATTTACATTGGTCCATTTAGATGCCTTACTACCGTTTATGACTACTCTTTGCTTTCTGTCGCCCAGACAATTTTCTATCCATTTCAACACACCGTCTTGTATTCCATTCGCTTTATTGTAAGTGTCCATAATAATCCTTTACTCTTTTACTCTTTACCGTTTTTTTTTTATCTCTCTATCCTTTTCTCTCTTTCCCTGGCTTGTATCCATTCGGCCCCATTCAGCCAACTGTTTTAAGACTTTAATCTTCATCTAGGTGTTGATATCTTACTGGCGAGCGATAGCGAGCCAGCATTGTGTGGAGAAATCCGGCTTCGCCGGAGAAATTTTTCTATCAAAAAATTTACAAATTTAGCTTGCTGTCAATACAAAAATAGTATATATGCTGGCCCGCTACTGCTCGCCAGGAAAATATTGACACCTGGATGGCGGTAAACGTCTTAAAACAGTAGGCTGAATGGGGCCGAATGGATGCAAGCCAAAGAGAGAGGGAGAGAAAGAGAAAAAAAAGCGAGGTGGGCTGCCTTATCCCATACAGTACCGGTGATGTCTTTTTCATTATATTCTGCAAACTATTGGATGATTTTATTCAGCTCAGGATGGACGTCTAACCATTAAAACACTATCAACTATATCAATTAATCCTTTTAGCTATCATATATCCTTCCTAAGCTTCATAAAATCGTATAAATGTACCTGATACCAAATATAAAAGACGTCGCCAGTACTGCATGGGTTAATTAAGGGAGCCCACCTCACGTTTTGTCTTTCTCTCATTCTCTCTTTGGCTTGTATCCATTCAGCCTACTATTTTAATACGTTTACCCCCATCCAGGTGTCAATATTTTCCTGGCGAGCGGTAGCGAGCCAGCATATATATATTTTTGTTTTGACAGCAAGCTAAATTTGTACATTTTTCGACAGAAAAATTTCTCCGGCGAAGCCGGATTTCTCCATACAATGCTGGCGATCGATAAGAAATCGACACCTGGATGGGGATAAACGTCTTAAAACAGTTGGCTGAATGGGGCCGAATGGATACAAGCCAGGGAAAGATAGAAAAGGATAGAAAGATAAAAATAGCCGGTGACCCCCTTTAACGCATCTGATTATTGTAAGGATAGAAGAGTAGCAACACTGTCAATATTCCCAAGTATTCTACAGTATGTATTATGCTATGGATTTTTTTAATTCAATTATATACATACTCAGGCCCAATCCCCACTTTTCCTATTTTTTCCCCCCTCTTTTCCTTTTTTTTGGGGGGGGGGGGGGGGCGACTCAAGACAGAGCCATAATAGGGACAACACAAACTATATTGTGTATTATTATTTTCATACCCCATTTATAACCTTGATTTTTGATAGTGTGGAATCAAAATCTAAACACTAAAATTCAAGGGTTCCCAACCTGGGGTACATGTACCCCCAGGGGTACATTTGCACTTCTCAGTGGGTACATAGGGGTCTAAGAGAATAACCATAGTGTACAAACATGGTGTTCTAATCTACAGGCAGATTGCACAAAGTTGTGTTTTTATCAATTTCCTCATTTCAGTAAGCAAAACTTATATTCAAATTGGCAAGAATGTAGTTACCGGGTGGACCGCCCGCCTTACACTACGCAGACCTCGCAATGATGTTCCCGTCTATTTTGACTGCCATGGGATACAATAATAGGTAATAGGGGGCTTTCGCCTCCCTCACCCCCATGACCTATTGTCATCATCATATATATTGCCAGCAGGGGTCAAATAACAGAACAAATAATTATATGGGAACTTAACCGCGAGCGATCGACCTATGTAAATATGACGACCGTCGGATCGTACACCAGGATACTACATCCTTCCCTTAAAATTATATCAGTGAGGTGACTATTCCATTTTGTTCACTATTATGTGACTTCCTGCGGCCCACAATCTGTATTGGACGTGAAACAATCAGGTATGTATACCAACTCGAGACAGCTGCAATACCGCCCGATAATGTCCGAGTATGTGACAGATCAAAATATTTTGTAGTCACTGAGTTAATTTTATTGATTATTAAATACTAAGATCCCTATGCAGTCTACACATACATATTTCATAATGAAATAATATAAAATTTACATAATTTTATAAATTATTATCCTAAAATGTTAGGGGTACATGGGTAGGCTACCTATCAGAATGCCCAAGTGGTACAGAGGAACAAAATGGTTGGGAACCCCTGACTAAATGATTCTACCGTAGTTGGGTTGTTCTTCTATCGAAAAAAAAATCAAATTTATCTTGCTCTCAAGACAAATATATATACAGTATATGCTGGGTCGCTACCGCTCACCAGGAAAACATTTACACCTGGATGGGGGTAAACGTCTTAAAACAGTAGGCTGAATGGGGCCGAATGGATACAGCCCTAAGAGAGAGGGAAATAAAGAGAACAAATCGAGGTGAGCTTCCTTAACAGGAAACTCCTCTCATACCTTACACTCTCCTCTCTCTCTCTCTCTCTCTTTTTTCTCATCCTCACTCTCCATATATTTTTCAGATACTCTTTAGTGTACAGTCGCGCTAATAAGTGATGTTTCAGCACCAAGTATGTTTTGATCAATAATTGGTATCAGCAATATCTAAGCTTTATTTCTTCATATCGAGTGAAATATACAAACATGTTCCTACACTTACCCACCCTATTCAACATCCGACATATATTAATACAGCACAGAGCAAGCCAAACGTAATGACAGGTGGGACATAACTTATTAGGCCGACTGTACTCCATCCTCTCTCCTCCAGCCCAAATATGTACGCAATATCCAATACCAAGTGATACTAAATACTCCGTACACACCTTTGAAATCACAATATAAATACCCAACCATTCTAGACAACCTTTTCAAACACTTCTTATTTGACAGTTTGAATTTAATTTAAGGGGAGACAGACCGTTTTTTTTTTGTTTTTTTTTTCTATTAACCTCTGAAGTGCGCATGGGGGTAATTAGACACCTCTCCCTGTGCGCATGTATTTGAGGTGTTTCCGTCACTAAAATATTCATTGTACCATTAATAGCATTAATACTTATCCATATGCGCCTATTATGGGTTGATTATAAAGGTATTAACCTGAAACAACAATAAAACGAGTGAAAACAGCGTTTGGATGGTCAAAATCGGAGATATAGCCCGCGAGTTGTATAATGTATGGGTGAGGCAAGCTGCTTTCCCGCCAATTTCCCCCAAGGCCACTGAGACACAGTCGATCGATACTCTCTCTCTCTCTTGCATTCGCTTGCTATCAGTGATGACCACACCCTGCAACCGGATTTCTAATGTTAGCACGAAAATATACCTCAGAATAAGGGAATAACAGGGAAAATAGGTGATAACTGAAGGAGAGGAGGAAAGTGGGGAAGGAGGGGAGGTAGAGGACTGAGACTTTGCATGGCCCTGGGGCCAACAATTTTTTTTTTTGTTTTTTTTTTTTTTTTTCGATGTCAAAAGTTGATTTTTTTTTTTCTGACTCTTAAGAGTCTCCCCGCAGTCCGCCAGGGGAACTCTTAAGAGTCTCCCTGCAGTTCCCGGGTTAATTCATGTATTCCTTTATTTCTTAGTTTCCTCGCTAGACCTCCATCAAGCTTAGAAAAACACCCCCGAGACCCCCCTTCATGATAAATTTGTAAATTTTTCAGAAGAAAAATTTCCCGGCCGAAGGCCGGTTCCTCTTAGTATTTCAGGCCACCCCTTAGTATTTCTCAGAGGTATATGAAGCAGTAGATAATGACAAGGCATACGATATTATATATTTAGATTTCAGTAAAGCTTTCGACAGAGTCCCTCATGAGAGATTGATGAGAAAGGTTGAGGCACATGGAATAGGTGGGGCGTTGTTGGGATGGATTAGGTCATGGCTAATTGGTAGGAAACAGAGAGTCAGCATAAATGGTAGCAAGTCAGAGTGGGGAGCAGTCAAAAGTGGTGTCCCCCAGGGATCGGTATTAGGTCCCCTGTTGTTTCTTATATACATAAATGACCTAGATTTAGGTATAACTAGTAGGATAAGTAAATTCGCAGACGATACTAAAATGGGGAGATCAATTGATTCAGATAGCGATATAGAATGCCTCCAAAGGGATCTAGATACCTTACATGAATGGTCAGTAAATTGGCAGATGAAGTTTAACATTGACAAATGCAAGGTATTAAGATAGGGAAGATGCAAACAAATGTTAAATATAAACTAGCTAATTTAGAATTAGAAAATTCAAACTGCGAGAAAGATCTAGGTGTGTTTGTTAGCAATGATTTGAAGCCTAGAAAACAGTGTATAGGCGTTCGTAATAAGGCAAACAGGATTCTCCGGTTCATCTCTAGGAGTGTGAGTAACAGAACTGCTGATGTTATCTTAAAACTTTACTTGTCATTAGTGAGACCCCATATGGATTATGCTGTCCAATTTTGGTGTCCTTATTACAGAATGGACATAGATTCATTGGAGAGAGTACAGCGTAGAATGACAAAAATGATCCATAATATTAGAAAAATTTCGTATGAAGAAAGGTTGAAGAAATTAGGTTTACATTCGTTAGAGAGACGCAGAGTTAGAGGGGATATGATAGAGGTGTTCAAGTGGGTTAGTGGGATTAACAAAGGGGACATGACAAATGTACTAAAGCTCAGTGATGGTGAAAGAACTCGTACCAATGGTTTCAAATTAGATAAATTTCGTTTCAGAAAAGATATAGGCAAATATTGGTTTGGTAACAGAGTTGTAGATGGGTGGAATGGACTACCAAGTGCTATAGTGGGATCTAAAACTGTAGGGAGCTTTAAGATAAAATTGGATAAGCATATGGACGAGAAGGGTTGGGTGTGAAGGGGGATCAGCCGGGTTGGGCCAATCAGCGCTCTGCAGACCCCCATAATCCTGCGTTAATCTCTAACCGTTTTGGTAAGATGATCCTCAGGGTATTAGAGTGTTGAGCCTATAATTGGTCTTTGTAATTGATTTGGGGTTGTGTGGGACAGGGATCTGCCTTGCTTAGGCCAATCGGTTTTCTGCAGACTCCCATTTTCTTATGTTCTTATGTTCTTATGTATAAGGTCAACAGTGTCATACAGAGGGTGTTTGTGGAGTGTATAAGGTCAACAGTGTTATACAGGGGGTGTTTGTGGAGTGTATAAGGTCAACAGTGTCATACAGGGGGTGTTTGTGGAGTGTATAAGGTCAACAGTGTCATACAGAGGGTGTTTGTGGAGTGTATAAGGTCAACAGTGTCATACAGGGGGTGTTTGTGGAGTGTATTAGGTCAACAGTGTCATACAGGGGGTGTTTGTGGAGTGTATAAGGTCAACAGTGTCATACAGAGGGTGTTTGTGGAGTGTATAAGGTCAACAGTGTCATACAGGGGGTGTTTGTGGAGTGTATTAGGTCAACAGTGTCATACAGGGGGTGTTAGTGGAGTTTATAAGGTCAACAGTGTCATACATTGGGTGTTTGTGGAGTGTATAAGGTCAACAGTGTCATACAGAGGGTGTTTGTGGAGTGTATAAGGTCAACAGTGTCATACAGGGGGTGTTTGTGGAGTGTAAAAGGTCAACAATGTCATAGAGGGGGTGTTTGAGGAGTGTATAAGGTCAACAGTGTTATACAGGGGGTGTTTGTGGAGTGTAAAAGGTCAACATTGTCATACAGGGGGTGTTTGTGGAGTGTATAAGGTCAACAGTGTCATACAGAGGGTGTTTGTGGAGTGTATAAGGTCAACAGTGTCATACAGGGGGTGTTTGTGGAGTGTATAAGGTCAACAGTGTCATACAGGGGGTGTTTGTGGAATGTATAAGGTCAACAGTGTTATACAGGGGATCTTTGTGGAGTGTATAAGGTCAACAGTGTCATACAGGGGGTGTTTGTGGAGTGTATAAGGTCAACAGTGTCATACAGAGGGTGTTTCTGGAGTGTATAAGGTCAACAGTGTCATACAGGGGGTGTTTGTGGAGTGTATTAGGTCAACAGTGTCATACAGGGGGTGTTAGTGGAGTTTATAAGGTCAACAGTGTCATACAGGGGGTGTTTGTGGAGTGTATAAGGTCAACAGTGTCATGCAGGGGGTGTTTGTGGAGTGTATAAGGTCAACAGTGTCATACAGAGGGTGTTTTTGGAGTGTATAAGGTCAACAGTGTAATACAGGGGGTGTTTGTGGAGTGTATAAGGTCAACAGTGTTATACAGGGGGTGTTTGTGGAGTGTATAAGGTCAACAGTGTCAAACAGGCGGTGTTTGTGGAGTTATAAGGTCAACAGTGTCATACAGGGGGTGTTTGTGGAGTGTATAAGGTCAACAGTGTCATACAGGGGGTGTTTGTGGAGTGTATTAGGTCAACAGTGTCATACAGGGAGTGTTTGTGGAGTGTATAAGGTCAACAGTATTATACAGAGTACAAAGGGAGTACAAAGGAGTACAAAGGAAATCAAGCAACAACAGATCTAGTGACCCTTCTAGGTTGCTTGTCCTCCAAAACACTGAGGATCAAGTGTCCAAACTGTGGTTTAGAGTGGGTAAGGGAACATTGGAAAGGGAATTACTGCCCTGGAACTAATGTCCGTGGCAGGATTAGGAAGTTAGTAGGGGACAGATGGGTTAGTAACTGAGGGGGGGATAAAATAAAGTTATTCATTTACAAACGCAGTCAGTCGCGGGTATGATGCGAGATATTTGTCTAGGCGGAGTTTAAATGAATCAACGGTGATGCAGTCTATAAAGTTTCGGGGAAGCCCATTCCACAAGTTGACAACTCGTTTGAAGAAGAAATTCTTAGATTTGTGTGAGTTAAAAGATTTACCAATAATTTTGCAACCGTTTCCCCGCGTGTAATTCGATTGGTCGATAGTGAAGTACTTACTACAGTTCATATTGTCGATGCCTTTGATGATTTTGAACACTTGAATTAAGTCACCTCTTAATCTGCGCTGGGTTAAAGGAAATAGATTTAATTCTCTAAGACGCTCTTCGTATGGTTTGTTCTTTAGGCTAGGTATCATTTTGGTAACTCTACGTTGAACTCGTTCTAGCTTGTTTATATCTTTTTGGTAATAAGGGCACCAGGATTGAACGCAGTATTCCAGAAGAGGGCGGACTAAGGAATTGTAAAGGGTTAGGATAACTTCTTTGGATTTATGCTCAAATGACCTGCCTATAAAGCCAATTATTTTGTTTGCCTTCTTAACAACTTCTGAACATTGTTGACTCGGTTTTAGGTTACTCGATATTGTTACTCCCAGATCGGTTTCTCTGTTTACATTCTTAAGCTGAGTGCCATTCATCAAATAGTTTGCTTTCTCATTTAGGTATCCGATATGTAGTACTTTACATTTATCCGCATTGAAACTCATTTGCCAAATTTGGGCCCAACATGACAATTTATCTAGATTGTGTTGCATATCGTCAACTTGTTCTTTTGAGAGTACGCTATTTGCAATTTTTTTATCGTCAGCAAATTTTGAGATTGTACAGGTGAGACCCTCATCTATGTCGTTGATGTAAATTAGAAAGATAATTGGTTCTAGTACCGATCCCTGTGGTACCCTGTTACTTACATTGGTCCATTTAGATGCCTTACCGCTTATGACTACTGTGACGTTAACCACTCCGTTAGAACCGCATGGCTTGTCCTACAGTGACTCGCTAGGATCGCCAGGGCAGTGGATGGGGCTACAGTTTATGTATTAGAGTGTGCTTTATTTCATATGAAAGCTCGTGTCATGGGCAGTCCAGAAAGGCTCTTTGTTTTCACCCATGTCAAGGCTTTCTATATTTAATTGTAAAGTATATGTTTTATCATTAACTAGTAATGATGGGATCTGAGAGAGAGAGAGAGAGAGTAGAACAGAGTGAGAGGGAGCGCGTAGTGTTTTTGTCCCGCTCGATGACGTCACGGCTGGCTGCCTCGTTCGTAGGGGTTGGTTGAGAGAGGTCCTTTCCATGCTGTTAGCTCCCTTGCTAGTGGCTAGAGGACTTGTAACCGCTTTTTTCCCACGCGGCTCGAGCTGGTGCGAGTATATATACAGTTCCTCGCCACTCTCTCCCTCAGATCTGGTTTCTAGAACGCACCCATCTTTTTCCCTTGCTATCTGTTCCCTGCTCTGCACCTGAGAATCTTTTCCTCTGCCTACCTCTCTCTTTTTCATATCTTTCACCACCTTTTTATTAATATTATACCGCCTCTGGTTAACTCTGCAAAATCAGCTTCATGCTGGCCAGTTGTATTGTGCGTTAAGGTCTGATATAACCCATGTTTGTTAGTTGTTAAGATAAGTGGATCACGAAGCATTGGTTGGCTTTCATAGTACCGCTTCCTTTAATTATTAGTGTTCTGCTGGATTAGATAATGCTAGACTAGGGGTCGGATATTATAAGGTATTGTTTCCTATGAGTGCTGGCTTTAGTTAAAAGCTGCACGACATACCTGAGAACTGGAGTTGATTGAGTAAATTCTAGTCTGTGTGCCATTGAGAATAGAGCATGCACGAATGAGGGCTTTTTGCCTATACCATTCTGCACTGTTCTAGTCTCGATTGTTTGTCTTTGAGGTACGCCAGGAGAACGCTTAATACTTCGGTATTAAGGTTTCTCAAGAGAGCTACCCTTCATTATAACGTAATATTTGACGCACAGACTTGAGATTTGCACTAGGCTATGCAGCATGCCATGCGCACCAGTATCTCGTATCATTGACTCTAGCTAGACTTTATCAATCATAGTAGACATTAAGTATATTAACCTAATTACTCTTTTTATGCATACCCATTTATTATTACACAAGCATTTCGCAGCCTAGTTTGATGTATTGAGACACAAACGACTTAGGCTCTTTTTATTGATAGGAATACTGCATTGTCGTGGCGATTATTATTATTGTTGTAGTGTTTAGGATATTCTTGGCTCCGACGGCATTATATATTCTGCCTTTTTGTGTGCATAGCCTGCACGAGCATTGTTCCGCTGCCTGCCTTGTTGGGTTCCATTTCCGATACGAGCATCTTTATAGCATCTAACATTTAAAGAAGATTCCTTGTTAGTGTTGAAGGAGTTTAGTGCATTTTCTTTCATGCAGGAGTGCCTGACATTTATTGATTAAAGTAACGTAAGCTGTAACTTCTCTTACCACCTTACTTTGCATACCATAACCAAGCACCTTCGGTTATAGGTAGTAATAGGCTGTTTTCACATAACATTAAGACTAGAGTAGACGCACATTTATTGAGAGTTTGATAGCCTATTATTGCATATAGAACTCTGTAGAGTATTTGTGTTCTTTGTTCACTGGGAATATACATCAGAGGTTGGAGCTAGCGCTTTCCGTTGTAGCATTTATGCCATTACTAGTCCAATGAATAAGAGCCCTGATATATTTGAACCCCAGTCGTAACACTACTCTTTGCTTTCTGTTGCTGAGCCAATTTTCTATCCATTTCAACACACCGTCCTGTATTCCATGCGCTTTTAGTTTTAGCAGTAAACGTTTGTGGGGAACTTTGTCAAAGGCCTTTTGAAAATCAAGGTTTATAATATCTACAGCTTTACTCTCATCGTAGAGGTTGAGGATATCGTGGAAGAAGTCTAAGAGGTTTGTTAAACAGGAACGTTTTTTACGAAAGCCGTGTTGAGTATCTTTAAGTATGTTATTTTCCTCTAAGTGATTTACGAGTCTGTCTCGTATGACCGTTTCTAGCATTTTACATACATCTGAGGTTAAGCTAATTGGACGATAGTTACAGGGTAGGGATTTGCTGCATTTTTTTGAATATCGGTGTTACGTTGGCTAGCTTCCACTGATCAGGCATAGTTCCAGACTGCAAGGATTTATTGAATAGTAATGTCAGTGGTTTGGAGAGCTCATCCTTAGCTTCCTTTAGAACTCTAGGCGAGATTGTATCAGGTCCAGGCATTTTATTTACCTTGAGTTTATCTAAACAATTCAATACTTCTCTCTCTGTAACGGTGATATTGCTTAGAACATCTGAATTATCAATCTGAATCGGCGATGGTGTAGGTATATCACTGAGGTCTTCTGTTGTAAAAACTGATGCAAAGAAGGTATTGAGAGCATTACTCATTTGTACTTCGTCTTTGGTGTATTCTCCATTTTCATCGACTAACGGTCCAACAGTTGAAGTAACTACTTTTTTCTTTCTGATATAACTATAGAATTCTTTCGGGTTTGTTTTACTTTGATTCGCAATATGTAACTCTAAGGTCTTTTTACTTTGCTTAATTAACTTTTTGGCTTTGCGTCTTAGCTCTACAAATTTCACCCGTTCTTCGTCATTTTGTGAGGATTTTAATCTATCTTTAGCACATTTTTTAGCAAGCAGGCAGTTTGAAATATCTTTATTCCACCATTTGGGCTTATTATTATGGCCTGGACGCCGTATTTTCGATGGTATGCAGTCTTGCACTGCTTTTACAGTGGTTTCGAATAACTTCCAAGATGTATTTATGTCGTTATTGTTAATTAAAAAGCTCCAGTCAGTTTCTTTAAACATAGCTCTAAGTTATGGAAGTTTGCTTTCTTGAAATTAGGAACTTTTTCGATGCTACTATTTGGTTCGTTACTAGTAAACTTTAAAGTGAAAGTTATCGTACGATGGTCGCTGTTACTGAATTCATCACCAACATTCAAATTCTCTATCAATTCTTCTTTTGTTGCAAGTACAATGTCAAGAACGTTATTACCACGGGTCGGCGTTCGAACAAATTGATAAAGCGAACTCTCTTGCAAGTTCGTATACAAGTCATGTCTGGAGTGTGAAGTAAGAGTATCGCCCCACTTGGTCACAGGTAAATTAAAGTCGCCAAAAATTATGGTATCTTGTGAGTTACTTACATCTGCAATTTGTTCGTAAATTTCTCGGTCAGTTTGCACTGATTGAGCTGGAGGTGAGTATATTAACGCAAGTATTATTGTTGTACCTTTATTATTCTTTATTAGCACAAAATATGTGTCGACGTTCACAATTTGAGGTTTTAACAAGAGGGTAGGGTTAAGACTTTCTTTGATATAAAGTAAAACGCCACCTCCATTTCGATTTATTAGGCTTTTCTCAAACATTACATAACCGGGAAGTGAATATTCTGCTAAAAAGTCTCTATCTTCTGTATTGAGCCAAGATTCTGTTATGCCAATCACATCATAATTTTCTGTAAACACTAGCTCCTCTAAATCTGAAAATTTATTGCGTATTGCTACGAGCGTTTGCATAGAAAACCTTTAAATTTGTTATTTTAGAACTCACGGAACGCTCTTTAATAATATGTTTGGTTCTTGTCGGATCTACATTTATATTCATGGCTGTCCTCGGTCCTCGCTGTCTTCGGTCCTTATCGCTGGTGGTCCTCGGTTGCCCCTGTTTTTTGCTTGGCGTTGGATGATTTATGTCACTGCTGCTTCTTCTCGGATGGCGTTTTTTGATCCATGGCTGCGGACTGCTTCGTGTAGGAGACGACCCATGCGTGCTGAACCCACAGGATTTAGATGAGTGCCATCCTTGCGGAACAGAGTAGGCTGGTTGTAGAAGTTGTCCGAGAATGAATTCAACTTCTTCCCTCAGACACAAATATTTTAGTCGGCTATTTGTGCTGAAGGCCTTGTCGTAGAATTTGTCAGGTGAGTCGATCTTGGGGAGAATGCCTGAGATGATGATATTCCTTGACTTGTTTTTGTAGTGCTGGATCATCTTGCGATATTTCACCATCAACTCTTCGGATCTGGTGCGCATGACGTCATTTGAACCAGCATGGATGACAAAAAGGGTATTTTCATTTGCATCCTTTGTGGTATCTTCGAAGGCTTCCACAATGTCGTCCAGTCCAGCTCCTGGGATGCAAAATCTTTTTCGTCGATTTGGGACTCTGTCGCAGAACTCTTCGACCTGTCCTCGTAGGATGGAATCCCCAACGAGCCTGGTCTCGTCTGGTTCGTCTTCCATCTCTACCAATATCTCAAATCTGTTTGACATTGTGACTGGTAGATGAGACCTTTTCTGCGTTGGCCGTGCACCGTTCCTCACTGGTGTAAATCCGGAAACCTGTGGTGGCGGGACTCTGCGTACAGGTCGGGGAGAGGAGTGGTTAGAACGGGGGCGAGTTGTGGAGTGCTCAGGTCAGGCTGGGGGTAAAAGGGGGAGAGGTAACTACTTGGAGATAATGGTGATGACCCTACCTCAGGTCAGGCTGGGGGTAAAGGGTAGAAGGGGGGTGTGAGCCACCTGGAGATAATGGTGGTGACCCTACCTCAGGCCAGGCTGGTGGGTAGGGGGTGGGTTGAGGGGGGCTTCCTGGAGATAATGGTGATGACCCCACCTCAGGCCAAGCTGGAGGTAGAGGGTGGGGGGGGGGGGGGGGGGGACGCGAGCTACGCTGGAGGTAGTGATGTCCTCTACCTCAGGCCAGGATCAGGGTAAAGGGGGGGGGGGGGGGGGGGGGGTGCAGGAGGGCGAGCTACCTGGAGATAATGGTGATGTCCTTTACCTCAGACCAGGCTGGGGGTAAAGGGGGGGAGGGCCGAGCTACCTGGAGATACTGGTAATAACTTTACTCTCGCTTGGCTTCCACTCACACTCTCCTCAACCTTACTTTTTTCAACTTGGATGATAATCACAGCCATGATGCCCTTGATGTAACACCAGAACTCCCACAGGCATCATCGTCAGAGCCCTCGGATACCCTGTACAGTAAGTAATTTTATTATATAATTATACTATATACAGTAATTCCATTAATATTAATGTTGTGGAAGATTTTGTATTTTAGTAGGTTCAGGGATATTTCGTCGAGAGGCCGTTCTATGTGATCTGTGCCCCATGAATATTCTTTCCTCTCACTTAAACAGTAGGCTACCATAGCGCGGTTGGGAATATGAACATGATTAGATTAATATCCAGTATTCGAGAATGGATAATAAGTCGTAGGCGTGTGCATAAACCTTTAACCGTCCTGGTGGTGTAATGGTTAAGGTGGCAAAAATCTGTGTGTGATAACCCAGGTTCGAATCCCGGTGGATCATATATACTTTAATTATTTTAATTTGGGGGTGTTTGGTATTGTGGTGAAATTAATAAAAATAAAGATTATATAATTAAAGGTTTGAGTGATTGTAATTGAGAAATTTAACCAAATATAATTAATTTCAAAATTCTGTGGTGGTACAGTTGGTCAAAGTTCCAGCTGACCCACCCTCGCTCTGGGGCTCGCAGAATTATCTGGCAATACTGGTGTAGGAAGGAGGTGTGTCTTACAAAGATTGGGATTGGTAGATCTGATTTCGGCTATATCATTGTTAGAACATATACTAAACACGGGAAAGTAAGCCTATCTCAAATAAAAATGCATACATCGCTATGTATGATCCCGAACATTCACCCAAAATTCGTACATTTGCTTAAATATTCAAGTTATTATATCCACGGATTGGCAACGCATATAAAACCTGCTGGCTGCCACAACATACTTTACTCGATTTTATAAGAATACATATTTCTGTTTTATTGGTGGCTGCTTAATGAAGAAGCATTTAGTCTTCACAACGTGGACATTACATACTCTAATTGCAGTAATATACAGAACAGACACAGGTAACACATTAATGGCAAGTGGTCTGCACCACTATACCAGTATTGCCAGCTAATTCTGCGAGCCCCAGAGCGAGGGTGGGTCAGCTGGAACTTTGACCAACTGTACATATGCACTATTTTCGTCATCAGTACCTATGTTAGTTTGTTATTAGCTTGGAGTTGTTTGTAAAATTACCAAGTATTATCCTTCTTTTATATTGTTAGGTAAATATGAAGTAACATGTTTTTGTCTTCTATATTCCAACTACTCCCTCTGGGGCATAGGCTGAGAGCCTGTACATTCTACCACTCAACACGGTGAAACCTGTGAGGTCTCGTTCCAGTCTAGGGAGTGAGACATGAAGCACTCACTTTATGGCTCGAAGCAACCCCATCTCAGAAGCTGCTTTGCCTCTGTGCTTCACTGTCTCATCCCTCAGACTCGGACCCTCACTCTCAGAACGCCACCTATTGAGCAATTAACTCACTAGGCATTGCCCCCCTGTAGTATATTTTGAACATGGGAATATGCATACAGTGCTATTTAATCAGGGAACAATGAGGGTATTTTTTTGGCGTTTCGGTGGGCATTGTGGTAATGCACTGATAGTAGGTACACCACAAGTTCCATCCCAATAATATTTTCCCATTGACATATCAGGTTTCGACCCCGGGTCCATTGGATTACCAGTCCAGTGTCAAGACCACTCCATCACACCTCCCCTTAAATGTAAATTCAGTTTAACCTTAAACTATATAATTATATTTATAACAATGACAGATAGTCCTAATTTAAGCCAGTGTTACATGGCCATTTTGTTTGTCAAGGGTTGCTGGCAATTGTAGTCTGACAGTTTCAAATTGTAAGTTTCATAATAATTATACTACGTAACATAATGTACCTTCAGTCTAGTTTCCGACTCCAATGTGAAAGTGACTCAAAATAGTACAAGACAAAACTTGCTCATCAAATATTGCCAATAAATGTGTTCGTGTGACAGCACCTTATACATCTTTAGTTAATATAACAAAACAAACAATAGTTAATAGATAATGAATAATATATATATATATATATATATATATATATATATATATATATATATATATATATATATATAGAGAGAGAGAGAGAGAGAGAGAGAGAGAAGGTTTGCAGTTTGACAGGGGGAGGTGAAGGGGGTTTGGCGGAGGAGGGGGGGGGGGGCTTGTTAACAATAAAAGAGGCTAATAATATCTGGGTTAGGCCTATGATTGCCACAGGTCCTTCCTAAGATGAACAAAATAATATATATATAATATTATATATATATAATATAATTAAATTAAATCATCGTCATCGTACTGAAAGTGTTAAGTATTCATTACTAAAAGAATGTCACTTAATAAATATTTAGTTTTGGGCAATATACAATGGAAATACAGTTAAAATATTTACTATAATGTGTTTTGATATTATTTTACTTGTTAGGTGAAAACAAATTATATTATACTTTTATGTTTAGTACAATGTAACTCCATTAATATAGTTCAATTGAGTTAGTTAATGGAACTTTATAAACTTAGGCTATATTACCATTATAGGATCAGTCTAGGAATTGTTGGATGTTGATATTCTCAGGTCTCCTTATCACGGTTGTGGTCTCTCCCACTGTCTGAAGTCCTCACTGTGAAGATAGTGTGTAAGATTAGCAAGTGGATGTTATGTTGTGGTGGTGACAATAATGGTCATGCTGATAACAGATCATAATGATGATGGCTGCCAACATATAATGTATAATGATCATTATCATGGTTTAACACATTCAACACCTTGACTTTATATTAAGTGTGGCTAAGATTATGTGATTATATTTAGGTTAGGAAGGATCTGTGGGAGTCAGAGGGATAATGTAGATAGATTATACCTACCACCCTCCACACCCCTCCCCTCCCATACACACACACACACACACACACACACACACTTAAAAAAATAAATAAAAAAAAACATTGCATTTTTGTCATGTGAAAATTCTGAATTGCCTAATGTTAAAAATAGAAGGGGGTCTAGGGGCTCCGAGGGACATTTTTAGGCTGAAAGGGGGACTGGGGAACCGTTTTTTTAGCTTGAAAAGGTCGGGAAATTTTAAATTTATTATATTTTATTTATTTATATATTTTTAGCTTGAAGGTGGTCTTGAAGCTTTATTATGCCGGAAGCTAATATTTCATTTCTTGTCATCCTTATTTTGAAGGGGGTTAGTGAGTTGATTTAGGTGGATTAAACAACTTTGGTACCTAGAGGTTCTTCCTAAGCTGAAAGAAGCCTGCTTAGCTTGAAGAAGGTCGGGGAAATATTTTTGAGCTTCAATAAAATGTTGTAGTGTACGCGGGAATAACATGGTGGGATAATAGTGTTAATAGAGATCACTGGAGTACACATTATTGAGGTAGAACATGACTATTGGTGGTGGGTGGTGTACAGGGTGTAGTAGTATACAAAAGGTGGAGGAGGAGGAAGATATAATGGACCACTTACTTACCTGTTCAAGCAACCCTCTCCCCCCCCCCACCCCAAGCTTGGTGTTGATGATGGGTCTGTTAAGGTCCTGGTGCTGGTCCTCGGTGATAGATAGATAGAGAGATATATAGATAGATAGAGAGAGAGAAAGATAAGATAGATAAATTGATAAATAGAAGGAAAAGAATCTCAGTTTTTCAAAAAAAAATTGGCGCGCTATCGCTTGCCAGGCAATTTTGGGGTGGTTCGCCCCAAAATAGCTGGGAAAATTGGGCGAGTCTGAAAATTCAGCTTCCCAAACGTCTAAAAGTCAAAATCTCGGAAATGAAAAAATAACTAGTTGAATAGATAGATGCTCAACAAAATATAAATAAACCTAAACAAAAATGGGAATGATTATCTCTTATAGGGAAAAAGTACTAGCCTGGTAAAGATCTCTCTCTCCCATAAGGTGTTAACAAATGATACCGTACGGTGCCATCCTTGTTGTTTTGGGGCAAAACGTGTTAAAACCGCCGTAGACTGAATGGTGGCAAAAGCTCTTATTAAACCAGTAGGCTGAATGGGGCGAAACCTCTTAGAACAGTAGGTATGGATGCCAGGAATAGCTACCTACTTCTGTGTTGGCAACATGTACGGGTATAGGGAGGTCTGGCAACATTTGTGTTCGGGAAATATATACCGTATCCTATATTCGGGATTGATTGAAGAAAAATTGATTATACTTTATGTTTGTTATTTTAAAGTATTGTCAACATAATTACTACCTTTGTTTAGTACAATTTAGTTTACATGTGAAATTAATATTTGTGAAAATCTGGCCGTATGACTAACGTCAGTTCATCAACGGTAGGCCGGGCAGGGCCGGCCCGGGCTGGAAGCCATTGTAGGTAGGGGGAGTGCTACGGGTCTTGTCTCCCTACCTATGGTCCATTTATTGTGCCTGTTTATTGTTGGTAAGTTCCATGTCATACACTTTGTATTCTTGAGTGAATAGTAATAGCTATAAACTATTTTGTAAGGGAAGTTATGGACAACAGTATCACTGCATATGCAGTTAAACTTAAGCTATGGCATATGGTGTTGATAATGATGTATATTTGTAAAATATCACATGATTTAAGGTTGTACTGTACAGTAGGCTTAGAAGGAAAATACTGCATTGTTCTATGCTGGGTTGTCTTGGCAGTGTGGGCCTACTGTGACTGCGTTAACCAGGAGAAGGGATATGACTTGGTTAGTATCATTATACATATTTCTTCTTAAAAAGGTTAGATTTTATTTAGGTTAAAATGTTTAGGTTTAACAAATATAGGTTAGGTAAAAAGTTTAGGTTAGGTTGATTTTGGAAAACACTTAAATAAATAAATACATAAATAAATACATAAATAAATAAGTAAATACATAAGTAGTCATCATGAACTCGTAGCACACCTGTGAGAGAGCAGGTGATTTAAAGGCTCCTTTTAGTCCAAATCGTGTCTGGTCCTAAGATTGCCTCAAGGGAAAATTTCTGTGTCCAACTGTACACACACACACATACACACACACACACATACACACACCTTTACCTGCAGCTAATTCATTATATGGACAAACAGAGAGAGAGAGAGAGAAGAAGAAGAAGAAGAAGAAGAAAAAAAAAAAAAAAAAAACCATTCTACGTCCCCGTTTCCAAAATCACCTCCACCCCACCTTTGCAGTCCAACTCTGTATATATACCGGCTTCGGAGCCTCCAAATTCAGTCACCCAAGGACTTTGTAGTGGGGTTGTACATGTTGCCCTCACCTTTCCCCCCGCCACTCACGCCCAAACCCGGCCCCCTATAGAGAACCAATCCTAGCAAACACTCTCACCTTGCCATAGAGCTCATCCCCACCCTCCTACGACTACCGACACCCGAGATACAACTCCCGAGCCCTACCAAGATGGACGCCGACGCCGACGCCATGCAAAATATATTTGGAGGCACTTACCTCCCCCCCTCTCCCTCTACTCCCTGGGTACCCCTCGAAAAGAAATTATAACAAAATGGCGGCCGAGAGAGAGAGAGAGCGAGTTTTAAATATGACATCACCATGCGTTTAAAGGGACAGACAGACACACACACGCACACACACACAGACAGACATACATACATACATACATACATACATACAGAATATAATATTATTTGGGAGATGGGGTTTGGTTATAACTTATCATTGGTACAAAGACGTCCTTCCTTAACTGAATTTTCTGGTCTGGCCGCCGCCACGCGCATAGTAAGCCGGTTAGGCATTGGTTTCATAGAACAGGATTGATAGGGCGTCATCAGAGCTTTCCAAAAACACCACACTCACTCACCTTCCTACGATGAACCACACCGCATCTCTCTCTCTCTCATACGAAGATGGCGGCGGTGTAGCTATTTAATTATCACACTTACCAGAGAGAGGTCCTTCCTCAACTGAATATATTTGCTTGTTGTTGGCTATACATATAATATGTTTTGCCCCATTCAGCCTACTGGTTTTAAGACGTTTCACCCCATACCTACTGTTGGCGCCTAACTGCGTCGAATGCGGGTACAAGAAACTCCTTATAGCTGTCCAACTTTATTCAATAACACACCAGCCATAAGTTAGTCGTTTCTGCGAACAAACATGTAAATTAAGTCTCAAATATGCAATGTAACAAACCTTATGGTATTAACTATTGCTATCCCACATACAATCATTAATTGGCTAGCAGTAGTTAACTTGGGCTCAAAATACAATGAAAATCAACTTCGTAGTCCATGGGTTAACATTCCTTTCTCAACAAAGCACTATAATAATATGGAAATGTTTGCTTTAAAACAATATTCCTTATGAGAATATACATAATACTACAGAAAATACCCTATTACATGTGAAGGATTTAAACAGTCAATCATCATGGCCTAGCCTAGCTCGGGCCGTGGGGCTGCTCGGCCAGGCAGCCCGAGGATCAACAACAACAACAACAACATCCTTTAAATGTTCATGCTCAGAGTATTTAAGTAAATTACATTCTTAACATTAGTCACACACATCAATTTAATATCCAAATGATTAATGAAAGTATGTGATCCTCCCGAGACTCGAACCCAGGACACCTCGTACCAAGGCTCAAACACCAAACACTACACAGTGAAAATTGTACCAAATCAGAACATTATTGTTAAAAAATATACATTTTAACAAATATTTGAAATACATATTCTAGAATCCATCCTACCCAGAGTTTCTTTTGATGTAAGACAATTTGGGTTTAGGAAAAATATATCTACAACTGATGCTTGTTTTTCACTAAAGGAAATAATGTATAATTACTCTAAAAACAAAGTCAGTGGTATTATAACTGTTGTAGATCTCTCAAAATCGTTCGATACAATTGACCATTTTATATTAGGTAACACACTATTAGATAGAGGTATTCCTATTGATTTAGTGTATTTGATAATGAATTATTTGCGTAATCAGTATGCTAATGTCATATGGATGGGGCAACAGGGTCGTTTTTATCCTGTAAATAGAGGTGTAAGGCAGGGTGGTATTTTATCACCATTCTTATTTAATTTGTATTTAGACGAGATTATCAAAGAAATATCTAAAATGGATCATGGATGTACGCTTGGATTGACCAGGGTTAATATAATGGCCTACGCCAATGATATTGCTCTCATATCGAATGATAAAGCTGTTATGGGAAATTTATACATTAAGCTGTCTCATGATTTAGAAAAACACGGCATGAAAATTAATAAGAAAAAAACTAAATGTATGTTTTTCAAAGAAACGTGTCGAAACTTAATTATAACGCATTAACGTTGGGCAATGATAATCATGAGGTCGTAGACCATTATAGGTACCTGGGTCATATCATACACAATGATTTGCAGGATAAAAGCGACATTGAATTCAAACTTAATACTTTTTACTCATGTTTTAACACAATTTTACGGAATTTTAAACATGTAAACACTGATACTTTTGTGTTTCTATTTAAGTCTTATTGTATGCCAGAGTATGGACTTTCTTTATGGAATAATGAAACAACATTTAGCTCCAACATTTTAAAAGTATTTCAGGTTGCCTTTTCTAATTCTTTTCGGCGTATGAGCGGGGCACCATCCTATGGCAGTAGTCATGGTGCGGCAGAGGAGTGTGGTCTATTACTGCTTCCCCATCACCTTGCACTATGGCAGTAGTCATGGTGCGGCAGAGGAGTGTGGTCTATTACTGCTTCCCCATCACCTTGCACTATGGCAGTAGTCATGGTGCGGCAGAGGAGTGTGGTCTATTACTGCTTCCCCATCACCTTGCACTATGGCAGTAGTCATGGTGCGGCAGAGGAGTGTGGTCTATTACTGCTTCCCCATCACCTTGCACTATGGCAGTAGTCATGGTGCGGCAGAGGAGTGTGGTCTATTACTGCTTCCCCATCACCTTGCACTACGGCAGTAGTCATGGTGCGGCAGAGGAGTGTGGTCTATTACTGCTTCCCCATCACCTTGCACTACGGCAGTAGTCATGGTGCGGCAGAGGAGTGTGGTCTATTACTGCTTCCCCATCACCTTGCACTATGGCAGTAGTCATGGTGCGGCAGAGGAGTGTGGTCTATTACTGCTTCCCCATCACCTTGCACTATGGCAGTAGTCATGGTGCGGCAGAGGAGTGTGGTCTATTACTGCTTCCCCATCACCTTGCACTATGGCAGTAGTCATGGTGCGGCAGAGGAGTGTGGTCTATTACTGCTTCCCCATCACCTTGCACTATGGCAGTAGTCATGGTGCGGCAGAGGAGTGTGGTCTATTACTGCTTCCCCATCACCTTGCACTATGGCAGTAGTCATGGTGCGGCAGAGGAGTGTGGTCTATTACTGCTTCCCCATCACCTTGCACTATGGCAGTAGTCATGGTGCGGCAGAGGAGTGTGGTCTATTACTGCTTCCCCATCACCTTGCACTATGGCAGTAGTCATGGTGCGGCAGAGGAGTGTGGTCTATTACTGCTTCCCCATCACCTTGCACTATGGCAGTAGTCATGGTGCGGCAGAGGAGTGTGGTCTATTACTGCTTCCCCATCACCTTGCACTATGGCAGTAGTCATGGTGCGGCAGAGGAGTGTGGTCTATTACTGCTTCCCCATCACCTTGCACTATGGCAGTAGTCATGGTAGGGCAGAGGAGTGTGGTCTATTACTGCTTCCCCATCACCTTGCACTATGGCAGTAGTCATGGTGCGGCAGAGGAGTGTGGTCTATTACTGCTTCCCCATCACCTTGCACTATGGCAGTAGTCATGGTGCGGCAGAGGAGTGTGGTCTATTACTGCTTCCCCATCACCTTGCACTATGGCAGTAGTCATGGTGCGGCAGAGGAGTGTGGTCTATTACTGCTTCCCCATCACCTTGCACTATGGCAGTAGTCATGGTGCGGCAGAGGAGTGTGGTCTATTACTGCTTCCCCATCACCTTGCACTATGGCAGTAGTCATGGTGCGGCAGAGGAGTGTGGTCTATTACTGCTTCCCCATCACCTTGCACTATGGCAGTAGTCATGGTGCGGCAGAGGAGTGTGGTCTATTACTGCTTCCCCATCACCTTGCACTATGGCAGTAGCCATGGTGCGGCAGAGGAGTGTGGTCTATTACTGCTTCCCCATCACCTTGCACTATGGCAGTAGTCATGGTAGGGCAGATGAGTGTGGTCTATTACTGCTTCCCCATCACCTTGCACTATGGCAGTAGTCATGGTGCGGCAGAGGAGTGTGGTCTATTACTGCTTCCCCATCACCTTGCACTATGGCAGTAGTCATGGTGCGGCAGAGGAGTGTGGTCTATTACTGCTTCCCCATCACCTTGCACTATGGCAGTAGTCATGGTGCGGCAGAGGAGTGTGGTCTATTACTGCTTCCCCATCACCTTGCACTATGGCAGTAGTCATGGTGCGGCAGAGGAGTGTGGTCTATTACTGCTTCCCCATCACCTTGCACTATGGCAGTAGTCATGGTGCGGCAGAGCAGTGTGGTCTATTACTGCTTCCCCATCACCTTGCACTATGGCAGTAGTCATGTTTTTTTAAGTTTGATGGAGGTCTAGGGAGGAAACTAATGAATATATAAGTAAATAGACCCAAAAAATGTCCAGTCACCTTAAGCCTGGACCTCTCCCGCCTCCCTCACCCCCCATCTTTCGTAACCCCTTTGTTTCCTTTCCTCCCCGTACCCTTCCCTCCTCCCCATCACCACTCTTAAGGAACGCCACTTCGCTTTGTTTTATCTTTCTCTCTCTCTCTCTTTGGTTTGTATCCATTCGGCCCCATTCAGCCTACTGTTTTAAGACGTTTACCCCCACCCAGGTGTCAATATTTTCCTGGCGAGCAGTAGCGAGCCAGCATATATACTGTATATATTTGTTTTGACAGCAAGCTAAATTTGTAAATTTTTTGATAGAAAAATGTCTCCGGTGAAGCCTGATTTCTCCATTCAATGCTGGCTCGCTATCGCTTGCCAGAAATAAATCGACACCTGGATGGGGATAACGTCTTAACCCCTTATTGGCGGGGCCCGACTTAAGGCGGTCTAGAGAACCAAGGATTATCTGGCGGGGCCCGCCTTAAGTCGGTAGCACTTTTGAGCACATAATTGGCTCTGAGAGAGAGACGAGCGGTGGGAGGAGCGTAGGTTGGCTCTGACCGCTCGGCACGGCTCCCGCGCCGCGACTGCCCTCCCCTCCACACACATCCACACTCATTGCCTCGCTACACAGGGAATTATGTAAGGAAATTACCGTATTTTAGGGATTTTTCCTTCGTGTTGCACGATCGTTGCAAGAGAACGCGTGGTCGTAGATGGATGGTTCTGGTGTCATTGGAAAGCTCAATTATCGCCCATTCACGGATACATAATTGTATTACGCTCTGGCTCTTGTTTATGCATGAAAAAGAGCACGGAAATAAGCTCATTTAGGGTAAAACTACCCGCTTGGCAGGTAATAGAAGTTACCGACCTAGCCGCTCGAGGAGTGTTAAAATAGTTGGCTGAATGGGGCCGAATGGATACAAACGAAGGAAAGAGAGAAAAGGAGACAAAGATAAACAAAAGCCGGTGACCCCCCTTAAGCCCAAACATTACGCCCCTCACCTCAAATTACCTCAATTCCTCGAGTCTTGTACCCCCCCTGGCGCCCCTCCTCCCACCCTGCTGCCTCGCTCCCAACACCCTCGGCTTTGTAGTGGTTGTCGTAGTCCCAGAAGATATGGCACATTTCCAATAAAGCGAATCCATAAAATCCTTGACTTTCGATATATAGGAAAACGGAGATAGGGAAGCCGGGAATAAAGAGGGTGGACAGATGACCGAAAAGGAAGATGGGAGAATAGCGGTAACTGAAAAACGTATGTAAGAACGGTATTGGTTTTCGCGGAACACCCCAGAAATACATGAGCAATTTTGATTGGGATGGCGATGGCGGAAAGTTGAGGAAGGAGTATGGGTCGAGGGAAGATAACAAATGTGAAGATGGATACAACAAATCTAGGAAAGTGTGTTTGTGGGAAGAAAACGAGCGTATAAGAATGCCGGCACATTTGCTATTTGTCAATATGAGTGTCATATTTGGCCACCCTATTTCCATCTTTATTCTCCCTCCACCCTCATTCACACTTGTCCTATCGTATTATCCTCGCGAACCCCCCTTACCCTCATCATAGTGCCACCCCCTCTCCCTCCCCCAAGTGCCACTCCCTCTCCCTCCCCCAAGTGCCACCCCCTCTCCTACTCACCTTCCCCCCTCACCCTCCCTTACTCCCTCTACCCCTCCCCCAATTTCCTCCCCTTCTCCCCAGGTGATACACAACGCACCAAGCTATACTTCTCAGTAATATATTGTGTTAATATAAGGCTTTTAAAATGACGTAGAGGCAGATCACCACACAGAAAACGTCACGTTACCAATGTTGGGATATCGACCATAGCTACACACACACACACACACACACACACACACATAATCTATCTATATATCTATCTACTATCGCATGGAATCAATTCCTCTTTGTTATACATAAATTAGTACTTTGTTAAAATATATTTGTATACAATCAATTATATAATTATAACAATAAACCGGTATTAATCTCTTTATTTCTCTCCTGAAAAATTTAGGCGATGGTAGTTCGGCTAGTTTAATATACCACAAGTAACACATCTAGCGGGTGGTATAGCGTTACGTAATGGCTGTCATGTTTCATTCCAAGTGTCAATCTACATGACGCTATATGACCACGGATCGTCTTTATCGCAATTCATTAACGATATCACGGAGGTGTCATTATTCTTGTATTCTCTCTGTCATTTTGTGTGATATACAATGCCAATATCCTATCTATATTCAATTTCCATAATATTATGCTATATTATTACAGGCCTGGGAATACTTATATAAATATCAAGTATATCTCACAAATATTTGTACAGGACTTGAAATAGCCTTACTACGGATATATTGTCATTCCAATAATGGTTTTAAACCATGGCTAATGTCTTTGTTTAGTTTATCAGGGAACCAAGTATATTACTCTTAATATTAGATAAAATCAATAGTTTCAGTCTGAGTCCCATATGTTTAAAGTTGTAATACATAACTAAATCTATATATGATACCTGATGATTGACTCCTTTGAGACGGTAACCTTTAAACAAAAAAAGGAAATAGATAAATAAATAAATCAAAATCTGTCTGAACATATTTCCTGTTAGCTCGATATAGATTAATCGATATTTTTAGATCATTCGTAAAATGTCGAAACTGATATTTACGTTGTATATAATTAAATCTGGAATCAATAATACAATAACAATATTTCTACATATGGCATTATATGGATATCCAACTGTAAGGGCACATATAATTTCCATATGACAGATAAAGTCATATATCATTAAACAGTTGACTGGATTAATTTTGTCTGTGTTTATATGTGTATGGTGGATTTTTGTATAAGTGGTTGAAGGAAACAAAAGGCAGACAGCTTTTAACAAGTGTCTCCCCCAAAGCCAAAAACGTGACAGAGAACCAAATGCAAGGGACGTTGGTGTCAAAATTCCTGGACACACGAAGTTTAAAGCAATCTAAGTAATAGGATGAAGGAAAGATTGATTGATTAATGTGTCTGTATTCCAATTCTTTAGCCCCTTTTCTACATTTTGTCATTCTTAAAGAGCAAAACACTGCCTGTTGATACCCACACAATAATAGCCTTTTATAGTAGAAATTACCTGATGTATTATTCAGCAATATATTGAATACCTATATTCTGTCTTGTTTCCTTAACCCTTTGTCTGCACTAAGCCAACCCTAAGCAGAATAGTACCATCTGTTGGTGCAATCTGTACTCTGTGGTAGGAAACTTTACTTCATATTTTAGGAATTACTTTGAAATACATGAAGGCGACAGGTCAACTGTATAAAATCGTCGAATGTTAGCTGGAATAAGATAAACACTTCATCACCGTAATTAAAGGGTTAAACAAACATTTGGCGCTGTGAAACAATAACACAACATGGTTCTATCCTCTGCCCTTTCTCCTAGATATTTAATATCAACTTCAAGCAAGGTGTAATTATTAAAAAAAAAAATAATAATAATTGTGGAGAATGTTTCCCCCGGCACCACCTCCGCCCTCCTTCGTATTCCATTAGCCCCATCAAAACTTCAGTGGGACTAGCAATTATCTTCAACAGTTCCAAACAGATGGATAGTTGGTTTATTGGTTTTGAACCCTTTCCAAAGGATAACGCTGTTTATATTATTTATAACTAACATTAACACTCCACGAGCGGCTAGGTTAATAACTTCTACTACCTGCCCAGCGGGCATATTTACCCTAAATGAGCTTCATTCCATGCTCTTTTTCATGCATAAAGAAGAGCCAGAGCGTAATACAATTATGTATCCGTGAAAGGGCGTTAATTGAGCTTTCCAATGACACCTGAACCATTCTTCTACGATCATGGGTTGTCTTGCAACGATCGTGCAACACGAAGGAAAAATCCCTAAAATACGGTAATTTCCTTACATATTTCCCTGTCTAGGGAGGCAATGGGTGTGGCTGTGTGTGGAGGTGGGGCCAGTCATGGCGCGGGAGCCGTGCCGAACTGTCAGAGCCAACCTACGCTCCTCCCACCGCTCGGACTCTCTCTCAGAGCCAATGATGTGCTCAACATCGCATACGACTTAAGGCAGGCCCCGCTCTTTAGTCCATGGTTCTCTAGACTGCCTTAAGACGGGCCCCGCCAAAGAGGGGTTAAACGACTTATTTTGTTGGAAAGCCACTTTACAATAACATATTACAAGTTACCTCGAGTAACGCCTCCAGGACAATGATACATTCTAATCTTATATCCATGCATACACTAGACGATTATATTTAGCTCTAGAATGAACTTTCTAACGAATAGCTTAAATCACGCGATGGTATGAAATTAGCTGTTGTGCTTATATCCTGGTGTATGATCATTTTGGACCAACAAGGAAAAGCTATCACACCAGAACTTTAAGGGGAGATAGTTGTTTTTTCTGGTCCCCCATCTCCCCCATGTTTAATCCCTATAGTTTTCAGATTTTAAGACGTTCGGCCCATTAGTTTGGGGATTTTAAGAGCTTTCATCCCATTTCTTTGTAAATTTTAAGACCTTTCGTGCCATTTAGGTGTTGTTTTTTCCCCGGCTTGCGATAGGGAGCCTGTACTGGCGGTAAATTTTTCTACCGAAAAATTTACAAATTTATTGAGAAGGGGGGATACTGAGGATGATTTTCTAAGCTTGATGGAGGTCTAGGGATGAAACTAAAACATATTAAGTAATCAAATAAATCGACCAATAAATAAACCCTCCCCCCTTAAATAACGTTAGGGTATGACCTTGTATGTTAAGGTTATATCCTGGGGAACGATCATTGTGGACCAACAACAAAGTCACACCACAGCTACCATCGTCAATATTTAATACCCAATTTCTTTCGGGCAAGATTTTGAAACTTCTTTGCAATTAGCCCTAAGTTACCCCTCGAGGATGTAAGACACATTTGTACATTTTATTATCAGCTAACGATTTTATGCATTTTAGGAAAGATATCTAGGAATTAAGGGGGTAAATACGATCTCAAATAACTCTCTAGCTCCCACAATTTCACCCTAAGCTGTATTCAATCGTATAACGATAGGCAGAATAAATTGGCAAAATCCGTCATGATCCTCAGAAGGTTAACATTGTATAGGTGACATATCGCTTATGAAAGTGTAAGTAGGTAGGTGTTAGATATAAGTTGGGGAACACAGTTGAGGGTAAATTTCTAGTGTGATACCCCTTTTAGTCTATTTCAGCACTTAGCCTTCAGGGTTGGTTACTGGGGCTATGGTTTTAATCCCTTCACTACCATTACGTTATTTTCATCATATTCTGGTTACCATTAGACGATTTTATTTAGTATATAATTGACCTCTAGGACTCAAATAGGTAAATAGGATTTCAATAAACCACTTTAGTGACAGAGAGCCTTCTTATACTGCATAACACACTCTTAATCTAGCCAGCATGAAAGGTATACAGGCGTTAAGGGTGTTGAAGGGGTTAATGGATTATATACTGTAGCTTTGTGTGGTAGTGCTGCTCCCCCTCCCACATCGAGCTGGACAATTATGAAAATCAGTTCCATTGACTCTACTTGCTTCGTATTTGTCATTATAGCTAAGACCGCACCGTTTAATTATATATTCAACTTCTATCCACCGCCTTGTGATTAATTTTCACGTAATTTTCATCCTTCATTACATAAGAACATATAAACATAAGAAAATGGGAGTCTGCAGAAAGCCGATTGGCCCACACAAGGCAGATCCCTGTCATACCCAACCCCAATTAGAAAGCCTAATTATAGACCCAACTCACTAATATCTTGAGGACTGACCTCACCAAAACGGTCAGAGATCAACACAAGATTACGGGGGGCTGCAGAGCGCCGATTGTCCCACACCCGACAGATTCTCCCTCATACCCAACCCATCTCGTAAATCACTTAGAGGAAAATAACATACTTAAAGATACTCAACACGGCTTTCGTAAAAAACGTTCCTGTTTAACAAACCTCTTAGACTTCTTCCACGATATCCTCAACCTCTACGATGAGAGTAAAGCTGTAGATATTATATACCTTGATTTTCAAAAGGCCTTTGACAAAGTTCCCCACAAACGTTTACTGCTAAAACTAAAAGCGCATGGAATACAAGACGGTGTGTTGAAATGGATTGAAAATTGGCTCAGCGACAGAAAGCAAAGAGTAGTCATAAACGGTAAGGCATCTAAATGGACCAATGTAAGTAGTGTGATACCCCTGGGATCGGTACTAGGACCAATTCTCTTTCTAATTTACATCAACGACATAGATGAGGGTCTCACCTGTACAATCTCAAAATTTGCTGACGATACAAAAATTGCAAATAGCGTACTCTCAAAAGATCAAGTTGACGATATGCAACACAATCTAGATAAATTGTCACATTGGGCCCAAATTTGGCAAATGAGTTTCAATGCGGATAAATGTAAAGTACTACATATCGGATACCTAAATGAGAAAGCAAACTATTCGATGAATGGCACTCAGCTTAAGAATGTAAACAGAGAAACCGATCTGGGAGTAACAATATCGAGTAACCTAAAACCGAGTCAACAATGTTCAGAAGTTGTTAAGAAGGCAAACAAAATAATTGGCTTTATAGGCAGGTCATTTGAGCATAAATCCAAAGACGTTATCCTAACCCTTTACAATTCCTTAGTCCGCCCTCTTCTGGAATACTGCGTTCAATGCTGGTGCCCTTATTACCAAAAAGACATAAACAAGCTAGAACGAGTTCAACGTAGTTACCAAAATGATACCTAGCCTAATGGTGGGTTCACACATTCACGTATATTGCTCCCGTCCGGCGTATCGCCAATTTATGTAAAGACGCGAGTAGTTTCTGCCGTTGAACGCCCGTTCTTCCACGTCTATTGCACTTACCGACAGACGTAGCGTAACGGGGCCAGTGTTACGTCAGACGTAATGGAGTCGTATTGAACTACGTACGTGTTTGCGACGTGCGTAAGCATAGCCCCGTTCGACCTCATGGGCTGCACGATTTGCGGGAACACAGGCCACGCCCATGCCACGCCCCCTCAAGACCGGCGTAGATGAGGCCGCATGTCTTGGGATTTGTTAGGTCGTACCTGGACCGGTTCTGGCCAATCGTAGGCACACCCCGTCTGGCCAAACACAGACAAAGACAGTCTTTGTCAACCACGTAGGTCTGGGTTGGAATCTGGGAACTACAAAAGGGCAGGAATGGCCACACCATTCCCATTCCCAGTCCTTCATCGGCACCATGAACAACATCGAGGAATTCATCCTGGAGGAGTAACATCGAGGAATTCATCCTGGAGGAGTAACCCGCTGAGTGCCAGCCAATTTTGACGGTGTGCTTCTGCCAGTGCCATTTTTTTTTTTTTTTTTTTTGGCTAAATCTATTAAGTTGGGAGAGAAATGGTAAAAAAAACACTCCCCTCGCCAGAAATCAGGTCCCCGATGGTCCCTAAAGTAGCTGAAAAGACACTATAGACTACAGAGACTTTTATGGTATCGGAATGTATGGGTGGGAGGGTGGTTTTGGGGTTGGTTGGGGGAAGGTAGAAGGGTAATTGACTTGTGTTACACATATGAAGCCGATTGGTGAGGTAGTTTCGCCATTATGGTGGGTTCACACATTCACGTATATTGCTCCCGTCAGCTCCCGTCTGTTGTAAACGAAGGTATATTGGTAGTTGGCAACCGATTACGTAAAACGTAATGGCATAATACGCAAAACTTTAATGAAATTACGGCCAGTCGGGGGGTACTCTCGCATGGCGCGAGTAGAAACGAGTAGCCCACGTGGGTCGGGAATGTTGTGGGTGCGGCCAAGGCCGCGCGGTTGCTGATTCGAGTCGAATCAGGAACGTGGCTCGCCCTCACGTATGTCAAAAGACGGGGAAACTTACGACCGACCAGGCCACCACGGTCGTCTGACCAGAGCATCCTCGTCGGACGTAGCAGCTACCACGTGAGACGAGAGCTGCTCTCGTCAAATCGTAGAAAGTTCCAGTCGAACATGGAAGTATACGTTAGTTAGGCCGCATCTGGCAGAACCGCCGCACTGCGGGTTGGCGGGAAGACGCGGCATCGTTGTACGAGGGGACAACGGGACCAGCGAGGGACCCTCCAGTCATACCTCTCACCACACCGGAGCAGCAACCAACAAGCCAACCCTGCCACCCTCTGCACCCTGCCGAAAACAAATCGTAGCAGCGAAACGACTGCACCTATGGCTTTCATATTTTTACCACATGTACCTTACCCTTTAGGCTACCCACCACAAAAATCCCAAATCCCTCCTCCCACCCACTCGCTGACTGTCGGTCCCGTCAGAAGGAAAAAAAAGGAAAATCTGTGGCGGCGAAACGACTGCACCAATCGGTTCCATATTTGTGTGACAAGTCTCTTACCCTTCTGCCTTCCCCCCACCACACCCCCAACCTCCTCCCACCACCCACTTCTAGCGTATCCGTACGAAGAAAAGGAAAAAAAAGGAAAATCTGTGGCGGCGAAACGACTGCACCAATCGGTTCCATATTTGTGTGACAAGTCTCTTGCCCTTCTGCCTTCCCCCCACCACACCCCCAACCTCCTCCCACCACCCACTTCTAGCGTATCCGTACGAAGGAAAGGAAAAAAAAGGAAAATCCGTGGTGGCGAAACTACCTCACCAATCGGCTTCATATGTGTAACACAAGTCAATTACCCTTCTACCTTCCCCCAACCAACCCTCCCACCCATACATTCCGATACCATAAAAGTCTCTGTAGTCTATAGTGTCTTTTCAGCTACTTTCGGGACCATCGGGGACCTGATTTCTGGCGAGGGGAGTGTTTTTTTTACCATTTCTCTCCCAACTTAATAGATTTAGCCAAAAAAAAAAAAAAAAAAATATGGCACTGGCAGAAGCACACCGTCAAAATTGGCTGGCACTCAGCGGGTTACTCCTCCAGGATGAATTCCTCGATGTTACTCCTCCAGGATGAATTCCTCGATGTTGTTCATGGTGCCGATGAAGGACTGGGAATGGGAATGGTGTGGCCATTCCTGCCCTTTTGTAATTCCCAGATTCCAACCCAGACCTACGTGGTTGACAAAGACTGTCTTTGTCTGTGTTTGGTCAGACGGGGTGTGCCTACGATTGGCCAGAACCGGTCCAGGTACGACCTAACAAATCCCAAGACATGCGGCCTCATCTACGCCGGTCTTGAGGGGGCGTGGCATGGGCGTGGCCTGTGTTCCCGCAAATCGTGCAGCCCATGAGGTCGAACGGGGCTATGCTTACGCACGTCGCAAACACGTACGTAGTTCAATACGACTCCATTACGTCTGACGTAACACTGGCCCCGTTACGCTAAGTCTGTCGGGAAGTGCAATAGACTTGGAAGAACGGGCGTTCAACGGCAGAAACTACTCGCGTCTTTACATAAATTGGCGATACGCCCGACGGGAGCAATATACGTGAATGTGTGAACCCACCATAAAGAACAAACCATACGAAGAGCGTCTTAGAGAATTAAATCTATTTCCTTTAACCCTGCGCAGATTAAGAGGTGACTTAATTCAAGTGTTCAAAATCATCAAAGGCATCGACAATATGAATTGTAGTAAGTACTTCGCTATCGACCAATCTAATTACACGTGGGGAAACGGTTGCACAATTATTGGTAAATCTTTTAACTCACACGAATCTAAGAATTTCTTCTTCAATCGAGTTGTCAACTTGTGGAATGGGCTTCCCCGAGACGTTATAGACTGCAGCACCGTTGATTCATTTAAACTCCGCCTAGACAAATATCTCGCATCAAACCCGCGACTGACTGCGTTTGTAAATGAATAACTTTATTTTATCCTCCCCTCAGTTACTAACCCATATGTCCCCTACTAACTTCCTAGTCCTGCCACGGACATTAGTTCCAGGGCAGTAGTTCCCTTTCCAATGTTCCCTTACCCACTCTAAACCACTGTTTGGACACTTGATCCTCAGTGTTTTGGAGGACAAGCAGCCTAGAAGGGTCACTAGATCTGTTGTTGCTTGATTTCCTTTGTACCATATGCCTATCTAAGTTTAGCTTAAAGCTCCCTATCGATCTTGATCCTACCATATCACTCGGTAGCCTATTCCACATGTCTACAACTCTGTTACCAAACCAATATTTGCTATATCTTTTCTGAAACGAAATTCATCTAATTTGAAACCATTTGTTCGAGTTCTTTCGCTATCACTGAGCTTCAGTACATTTTTTATGTCCCCTTTATTAATCCCACTAACCCACTTGAACACTTCTATCATATCTCCTCTAGCTCTGCGTCTTTCTAACGAATGTAAGCCTAATTTTGTCAACCTTTCTTCGTATGGTAGATTTGTAATATTATGAATAATTTTTGCCATTCTTCGCTGTACTCTCTCCAACGAATCTATGTCCATTCTGTAATAAGGACGCCAACATTGGACAGCATAATCCATATGAGGTCTCACTAATGATAAGTAGGTTTTAAGATAACATCGGCAGTTCGGTTACTCACACTCCATGAGATGAACCCAAGAATCCTGTTTACCTTGTTACGAACGCTTATACACTGTTTTCTAGGCTTCAAATCGTTGCTAGCAAACACACCCAAATCTTTCTCGCAGTCTGAGTTTTCTAATTCCGTATTAGCTAGTTTATATTTTGCATTAGTATTCGTCTTCCCTATCTTTAATACCTTGTATTTGTCAATGTTAAAATGCATCTGCCAATTTACTGACCATTCGTGTAAGGTATCAAGATCCGTTTGGAGGCACTCTGTGTCGATATCTGAACCTATTGTTCTCCCCATTTTGGTATCGTCTGCGAAATTACTTATCCTACTAATTATACCTAAATCAAGGTCATTTATGTATATAACAAACAACCAGAACCTCTTTATGAAATGGGCTGCGCATGTGTAAATGCAATGATGATCAAATTACATTATGTTAATGCAATACATTTGTAAATTGGATATGTTGAGACTTAAATTCTATATTGCTTCTGTCATTTAATTTTATTTATTTCATAATTTACATTTGTTGTGAATTAGAGTAAAATAAACTAGGGCATGCTGTGACGGTAACTCCGTGATAAATTAAGTTAAATTGTACCCCGCCCCAGTATTAATGGACTACGTCACTGTTATTCCCGCGACAAGTGTTAACTTTTTATCGATTTCAGAACTCCATAAAGGCCAGATGTACAGTAACTTGCTAGACGTTACTTATATTAAATTGTATTTGTGGTTTAGCGATGTTATAAAGGAGAACGAGCCAAACATTAAATATTTCTCTCTCTCTCTCTCTCTCTCTCTCTCTATATATATATATATATATATATATATATATATATATATATATATATATATATATATATATTGATTAATTGTATTACATGTTTGCAATTAAATGAGAAGCGGAGTAGTAACATACCGTACGCATCCATATACTGAACATACAGGAAAGAGTGACAAACCCTATCATTAGAAGCCCTAATGCCTGGAAGGAAGGAGGGAGATATAGAGGAAGTACCGTATTAGGAAAATTATATATGCCCATAAAGTACACCAGGCAGCAGTAATAATTAGTTCAGAGTCACTTTTGATTATATGCCATCATAGCTATATATCAGAACACTACGCAAACACTAATACAAAAATAATATTAATAAACAATGCAAATATACGCAAAATGTAATTACCAGAAGGATAGTTTAAAGGTGTATATTGTGCTTGTCATCAAATACTCCTACATAACCGTTATCTTTATTGGTGGGTGTACGGAACGGTCTCAGGTAATAAAGGCAGTGATGGTGACAATAAAGCCAAACAGAACAGTGATTACCTTACCAGTCCAGTCAGAAGCCCAACAGACAGTCACGAGGATCCTTCACCAGCTGGTCCAACCACAGCCCCCTGAGAGAGAGAGAGAGGCATGGTTAGTAATATGCTCTAATTATGTACTGTATATATATTTCTAGTTTCCTCGCTAGACATTCATGAAGCTTAAAACAAAACAAACACCCAGAAGAGATAATTCAAGATAATTTTGTACATTTTTCGGTAGAAAAAGTTCCTGGCCGAATGACGGCTTCTCTTAAAATTACAGACTCGTTATCGCTTGCCAGGAAAACAATCGATATCTAAATGGGACGAAAGGCCTTGAAAATTATAACAAAATATGACAAAAGTTCTTAAAATCGCAAAACTAATGGGGCGAACGTCATAAAATCACAACATAAAGGAGCTAAACATGAGGGAGAAGGGGGGCCAGAAAAAAAACCCTGAGAGAGTATCCTGACGGCGGGGGTGACGAGGTGGTGAGGTGGTTGGCTAATGGTCACCACAGGCCTATTTGGTTCGAACCCTCTATAACATTCACACTTCCTTTCCTAAAATGCAAAACCAGAATATTGACAAATGAAGGGGGGTAGTGGTTATTTTTGGTCTATATATTTATTTATATATTAATTTATTTGTTTGTTTCCTCGCTAGACCTCCATCAAGCTTAAAATAACACCCCTTAGACCCCCTTTAGGATACATTTTAAAATATCCCGGCCGTAGGCCGGTTCCTTCTTGAATTACACGGACGCTATCACTCGCCAGGAAAAAATAGACACCTTAATGGCACCAAAGGTCTTAATATTGACAAGGAAGTGGGGCGGAAGGTCTTAAAATCACCAAAACTAATAGGCCAAACGTCATAAACTCTCAAAACAAATGGAGCTAACATGAGGGAGAAGGGGATCCAGAAAACCCCCCATCCCCATTTTAAAGGACTTGCGTGTATCTTTCTTTTAATGTTAGAACAATACAAAAGCTTAACCAGGAACAAGAACCGTATCTGAGCTCTGATCTTGACTAGCCTTAACCTCTACACCATAACACGTTTGCTCCATTAGTTTGGCAATTTTAAGACCTTTCGCATCATTTCTCTGTCAATATTAAGATCTTTCCCACAATTTAGGTGTCAATTCTTTTCATGGCAAGCGATAGCGAGCCTGTATTATTGTAGTAACCGGCCGGGGACATTTTTCTATCGTAAAATTTACACATTTATTTTGAAGGGGGGTCTTGAGGGTGTTTTTAAAGTTTGATGGAGGTCTAGGGAGGAAAGTAAAAACAATAGTAAGATAAATAAATAATCTAGTAAATATACCCTACCTCTTAACATTCATAATATATCAAGTAACACCCCACAATATTGCCAAATATTACCCTTGTAAAGTACGGTACGTTGTAATTCTACATCTATTTGTGTTTGTTAACCCTTCAAGATACAACACACATATATTTTCCATTTTCCTGCTATTATTAGATAATTTCATTCAGATTAGGAAGGGTTAAGTCAGAGGGTTAATCGAGGAAGTCTTTAACCTTATAATTACCACAGATCCTTCTTAAACTGTATACAATCGTGTAATGATAGCCAGAATAAACTGTCAAAACGCATCATGATCCTCAAAAGGTTAATAGATTCAAAAGGACGATAGTAATAAAACACAATTTGAGTATATCTTGCATCAATATTTTAACATCAATATTGTTATCAATATACGTGCCTACTAATCATCCTCTTATTATTATTATTATTATTTTTTTTTTTTTTTTTTTTTTTTTTTTTTAAGAGATAATGAACGGAGGAAGGAAAAACACAGATAAAACAAAAAGGTCCATATGCCTAAAGGTATCCTCCATTCATAAAATGTTTGTAACAACTGGATTTAAACTTTTGTAGATTGTAAGTTTGTGGAAAGCAATTCGAGGGAAGTGAATTCCAAAGAGTAGTAGTTCTGGGGATAAATGAATTTTGATAAGCAGAAGTTCTGCATTGTGGAGGAGAAAGTGTAAATTCATGGGTGCTCTCAGCTGCCCTAGTTCTACGGGGAAAGATGTGGAGAGGCGGCACAATTGAAGCAAGTTCTTCGGAACAATTGCTGTGAAAATATCTGCAGAATAATGCAAGGGATGCAACGTTTCTTCGTATGGATAATGTAGGAAGGTCCTGTGTGATTGCAGGGTTATTGATTAATTTAATAGCTTTATTTTGAATTTTGTCCAACTGCCTCAATGCAACCACTCCACTTCCACTCCACAGAGGTGAACAGTAATCCATCTGAGAACGCACATGACTTTTATATATTACGGCCAACTGCTCGTCAGAAGAATTCTCGAACTCTGTACAGGAGTCCCAGTTTTTTAGAGGCATTCTTAGCAATGCTTCTAACATAATGTGTCCAGCTCAAGTTAGTAGTTAATGTTACACAGAGAATGTCAATACTAGGGGAAGTGGGAATATTTACATCATTAAAAAATATGGGGAGTCAGTGAGATTCTGTCGGTTAGAAAATTGAATGTACTTGGTTTTCTGTGCATTAAAGGAAACTAGATTCTGTTGTCCCCATTCATTAATTCTAGAAAGGTCCTGGTTCAGAGAAATTGCAGTGTTTATTTTTGAATTTATAAGATCGGGTTGGGTGAAAGAATTGGTAAATGTGAAGGAACTGTGGAGTGTTGAGTCATCTGCGTAGGAATGTATTGGAATATGAGTGGTAGAGATGAGATCATTGATATGAATGAGGAACAGAGTTGGGGCCAAAACTGATCCCTGGGGAACACCAGCATTTATTGAGTGAAATTGAGAATAAAGGCCATCTACCATTACACATATTTTTCTGTTATGAAGATAAGAAGAAATTAGTGGAACTAATGATGCAAGGCCGTAGTGTGACATCTTCGACAATAAGGATTGATGCCAGATTCTATCAAATGCCTTTGATATATCCAGTGCTATTGTATGTGTTTCACCATGTTGGTCTGTAGCTTGGTTGATTTGATGCGTAAGAAGGCAAAGAATGTCTGCAGTTGATCGACATCGTCTAAAACCATATTGCCTATCACTGATTAATTTATTATTCTCAAGATGCTTAATTATGTGATTATTTAATATAATTTCAAAGACTTTACCAAGAGTGGAAGTTATAGCTATTGGTCTGTAGTTTGATGGATCTGAAGAGGCACCTTTTTTAGGAACTGGATGGATGTTTGCTTCTTTCCAGGATACTGGGAAGCATGAGGTATGAGTACACAGACAGAATTTTTTTGCCAATACAGGAGCGAGCACCAAGGAGCAATTTTTAAGTACTATTGGAGGAATTTCATCTAGACCAGGAGCCTTATCTACTGAGAGATTCTGCAAAATAGTTTTGACATGTCTGGTGCGGATCTTAAGTGAGGGAATTTCTGGAGAATTAAAATTAAGTACAGGGACATCTTGATTTATTTCATCTAAGGTAGAGTTGGTGGAAAAAATATCCGCAAGAAGGTTAGCTTTACCTCGTGGATCACTTACAAGATTGCCAGTCGGAGATTTTAATGGTGGAATGGATGAAGCAGTAGTGAAGTTGGATTTGAATGAGTTAAGAGTAGACCAAAATATTTTGTTATAATTTGGATTATTTAGAAGTATATTTGCCTGCTTGTGGAGAAAGTTTGATTTAGTTAGATTTAATACAGTTTTGGCATGATTTCTGATGTTTCTAAAGTAATTAAAGGCTTCATGTGTTTTTGATCTTGTGTATGCATTGTAGGCTATTGCTTTTTGTTCAGTTACTCTAGCACAATTATGGTCGAACCATTTAGGTGAATTAGATATTTTACTGTACTTTTGATGAGGAATAAAAGTTTCCATTCCAATGTTTATAAAATCTTGTATGTGGCTCAAGGTAGAGTGTGCATCATTAGAAAGAAAGAGGTCCAGGGAATATCAATAAAGAAATCTTGAAGACCCTCCCAGTCTGCCCTATCGTAATGCCATTTAGTCACCAAAACAGGTTAAGAGTGGGAAGGTGTGGTAGGTGATAGACAGGTGGCCTGTATCAGACAGTGATCAGAAGATCCAAGCGGGGACCTCACTGTACCATCATAATTGTCTGAATTGGTTGTTAAAAATAAGTCCAGTAAGTGGGAATTATGATCAGGATTATCTGGTACATGGGGGGGTTGGTTGACTAGTGGAGTGAGATTAAATGAGTCTGCAAATAGCTCACATTCAAGACCAGCATCATCAGTCCTGGCTGAATGAGTGAGCCATTCAACATTATGGACATTAAAATCACCCAACACAGTGATTTCAGAAGAAGCATTTAGTTGAGGACACTGAGTTGTGAGGACAGAGAATCAAAAAGACTTTGCTCTGGAGGAGTATTTGGGGAACGGTAGATGCAACATATTAGGGTGAGGTAAAATGTCAAAATTGCTCTTTTTACCGTTCTCAGGGTTCTCATCGAGTCAGTTTGGTCCAAAAATGATTCAGTAAAATTTTAGCGAAGATTGTTTAATATTTACTGGTAGTCCACGGCGTTTGAAGGCCATTCTTTGGGTGACCTCTATGTATGGAAGAATACTTTGGCTCTGGTCATCCAGTTCCCCCCTACTCTAAAACAGTAAACTTAGTGGGTATTAGCTGCTCAAGGACAGGAGTATCACGGGCACCACTCCGTTCATTGTTGCCTGGTTTGTGCCAGGGTTTTCTTCCGGGTGTCCGGGTATAGCTTCCGGTGCTCGCTCACAACTTGGAGGAGAAACTGCAGCTGTTCTTCATCCTTCGTGAGGAGCCGGTTGTATGTTTTGACGAGAGAGACCCCTCATTCAGCATGATCATTCACAACCTCCAAACCATTAACGAGACGGCAGGCCTCCTGATAATCACCGCGATTTGGCCACTCCTCAGGATCATAGTGGAGAAAATCCGTTAATGGTCGCACCTTCTCGAAGACTTCTTGGTGACACGAAGTCTTCGAGGTTGGCATCTTTCAAGAATCCGAGATTGTGTTGAGGTCGCTTGGGAGGCTCTTCCTCATCGTCCATTTCTCCTGACATTGCCTTGACCATATCCTTCTTCGTTCGAACGGATACGGCATCATCAAAAAGGGCCAGGACTGTAGTTTCTTCTCCAAGGTACCAGAGGTGCCTTTTAATCTTCTCTGATGTAGCCTTGCTGATCTCTTAGTTAGGGAAGTCGACGAGAGTCTTGATGAGGTGCAAGTCCCTCCTAGGAGCTTGGACTGAAGAAGGAGAGGTGATCCATGCCTCGACGTAGAGAAGAGCTCCGAAGATGCAGAGATCCCTCAAAGCCTTCTCCTCATGGTTTGTCAGTCGGAATTGGTTCTTGAACATCCAAATCTTGAAAGCGTAAATGATCTTGCTCATCCATCGTGCATGGTGCATGGGACCAGGAGCTCGGAATCGAACTCCACGAGGAGGTATATGCCCAAGGAACAAGATCAGGAGCTCCAACAGCTCCCTGTAGTCGTCTCGAAGGTGGTGGATTGTCAGTTGCTCCATCGCAAGGCGACTGCTTCATCTCGATGAGCTGGAGTTATCGCCGCGTTCACCGCATCATCCGTAGTCCCAGGTTGAAATGCTTCCTTGTCGATTAAATCCCACTGGCTTTGAAACCTCTTGAATAGGAGCGCTTCAGGCCCGGAAGTCCCTCCTCCCATCACAGCTCCGAAAGCAGCAGCCAAGATGACTTCCATGATATGGTGGCGGCAGGTCAAGTAAAGAAGATTCCTTCTGATCTTCTGTTCCAGAAGGACGCATGCGCCGGTCCGATGTCCCGTGTTTGCAGCGGCCGTGTCAAAAGACATGGCGACCACTTTCTCGGTCACTCCCCACTCCTCCAAAGCATGGAAAACAGCTTGAGCTTCACCGGTCCCCGAAGGGAGTTTAGAGACGCCGAGGAGCTGGCTGACTCCTACTCCGGATATCAAGATAGGCAGACGATCCACATGCTCCTTGGTTGTCAGGGCTTGAAGGAGTTTTCCATCCCAATGAACAGTCAAGGGGACATCCGCTTGGAAGTCCTTTTTGAGGTTTTCCGCGAAACGTCTCCTGGCTTGACGTCGAGAACGGGCAATGGTTGTGCGGTTGATGGCCAGGTCCGTAGTGTCATGGCCGAGGCTTTTTGCAGCTTCTGTTAGCACGATGGTGGCTTTTCGGTCGGAAAGCTGAGTACAATCCAGTGCAGCTGCGAGAGATGGCGAAACTATGTTTTTTGTAGCTCTTCGTGGCCGCTTGGGTGGAGAGCAGGATTTTGCCTCCTGAGCACTGCTGCTGTCCTCTCCCTCAGCACTGCTGCTGTCATCTCCTTCAGCACTGCTGCTTGAAGAAGCAAAGATGGCCGCTGAGGTGGATGCCTTCATTTCTTCACGGGCCTTCTCCCGACGCCTTTCCTCAGCCTCTTTTTTCTCCGCAGCTCTCCGTTCTTTGGAGGCCAGGGAATTGTCCGCGGACCCCATGAAGGCTCTACGGCCCTTCTCTCGCTGAGCAAGGAAAAAATCGCGTGAGCGATATCAAAGAGGTCGTCCATTGAGTCCCGGAAAGATTCCTTTTTCTTCACCTGCCCTGGTGTCCTTCGGTCCCTCAAGCGTTTTAGGTCTTTCCAGGTTTGGAATAGACCTTCCAGCTTTTTGATGATGTGTTTTTTTTTTTTTTTTTTTTTTTTTTATATATTCCAAACTCCCTCTCGGGCATAGGCTGAGAGCCTGTACATTCCACCGCTCAACACGGTGAAGCCCGTGAGGTCTTGTTCCAGTCTGGGGAGTGAGACATGTGAAGCAACCATCATGGCTCGAAGCAGCTCCATCTCTGAAGCGGCCGGTTGCTTCGCTCAAGTGCTTCACCGTCTCACCCTCCAGACTCAGACCCTCACTCTCAGAACGCCACCTATTGAGCAGTGAACTCACTAGGCATTGTCCCCCTGTAACATATCTTGAATATGGGAATATTCATACAGTGTTATTTAATCAGGGAACAATGAGGGTATTTATTTGGCATTTCGGTGGGCTTTGTGGTAATGCACTGATACTAGGTACAGCACAAATTCAATCCCAATAATATCTTCCCATTGCTCCCCCCTAACGGGGATCCTGGCCTTTCCGACCCTTATGGGGGTCATGGCCACGGTCGGGCTTTCCCACAGAGCTCTCAAAGAGTGTAAATTGTGTTGTTGGCGTAAGTGGTTGTGTGCAATGCAGTCTTCTATGATGTGTTTAATGGTATGGGGTGCTGTGTTACAGCCTGGGCAGGTGTCGACGACGGATTCATCCAGTCTCTTCTGTTAGCTCAGAAGAGCTGGATGGTGTCCGCATCTCAGCCTGGCTAGGTGGACTCTGTCCTCGCGAGGAAGGGAGGATTCAGAAGGATGGATTTCGGGAGGTCGTACTTGCAGCTGCGTGTTGTCTATGAGTGAGTGGATGGAACGGCGAGTGATATGAGTATTGATGTGCTTCCGGAAGTTGGTTTGGGGTGGGCATGGAAGGAGAGAACACAGTATTTGTGTGTGATTGTGTGTGCTGGGTGTTGTTTTGATATTTCTTGGTGTCTGTGGGTGTGTTGCCATGTAGTGTAGTGGGTGGTGTTGATTCGTGGAGGCTGCTGCCAGGAATTGAGTGCCTCTCATGTCTAGATGATCTTAGACTTTGAGGACTTTGGTTTCTTAATGTAGGTGATCTGTGGGTGTAGTAGCTGTGCATCCTGTGATGATTTTCAGGGCTTTATTTTGAATAGTCTGTAAGGTCTTATGATGTGTTTCAGCTAGGTTAGAAGCCCAGGCCGGGCTTGCGTATTCCATAACTGATCTTATGTATTGTTTGTAGACTGTGGTGGTGGTTTCTTTGTTGTGTCCAAATTTTGTGTGGGCAAGTGATCTGAGGGCGTTAAGTCTGGGTGTCAGTTTCTTTTTCGTGTTTGTGGTGTGCTGTTTGAATATCATTTGGGTGTCGTATGTTACTCCTAGGATTTTGTGTGTGTGTGTGTGTGTGTGTTAGGGGTGTGTTGTTTATGTTGAGTCCCGGGACGTAATCGTGATCTCCTGTCCAGCTTGTGAGGAGGGTTGCAGTGGATTTAGCTGGGGCTAAATTGAGTCTGTTTGTAGTGCACCATTCATGTAATGTGTCGAGATAGTCTTGAAGGAGTCTTGTTGCTGTGTCTTTGTTTTGGTGCGTGCCAGGTAAGTTCCGCCAACCAGCACAAAAACAGCCAAACAGACTTTGCTGGACTACCAATAAATATGCTCCAATCGTCACGAAATTTGATCACAATATGTCTCATTAGGAATCGAACAAAGCCAGGGGGTGAGAGGTTAGGATTTCTTACTTTCGAAAATAAGGGCCACCCTAATACACATCCAACTTCACGACATTGCCCTACATCACTATCCTCTATCCATAAAACACTACTCTTCCCACTACATATCTTACATGTAACACTATACATATTTACCTAATAAATCATGGCAGTACAATTGTTAAGAGCAAACCTGGTGGTCCCTCGGATATCCACCCCCGGCAGGGTTGGGTCATCGACACAGGGCCCTCCCGGTCGTCATCATGCGACTGTGTCAAGAGCATTGCAACGTCCCAAAGCTGCTCGTCAGAGCAGCTTTTTCTTTAGCAATATAAGGGGACTTCACTCTAACATCAATTCTGTACACCAATTTCTTCAAGCAGAATCCCCTACTCTCCTTTTTTTGACAGGGACTCAAGTAACATCCACATCTGACACATCTAGATTTAATTTTCCAGGTTATCAACTGCTCCAAAATTTCAGACCTAAAGGTGGTGTATGTTGCTTCACAAAATCTGAAATTGCCCTGGAGGAGGTTACTAGTTTCAATTGTCCCTATTTTGATTATTCTATATACAAATTATTTTTTGCTGGTAAATTTAAATACATATGTTGCATCTACCGTTCCCCAAATACTCCTCCAGAGCAAACTATTTTTGATTCTCTGTCCTCACAACTCAGTGTCCTCAACTAAATGCTTCTTTTGAAATCACTGTGTTGGGTGATTTTAATGTCCATAATGTTGAATGGCTCACTCATTCAGCCAGGACTGATGATGCTGGTCTTGAATGTGAGCTATTTGCAGACTCATTTAATCTCACTCAACTAGTCAACCAACCCACCCGTGTACCAGATAATCCTGATCATAATTCCCACCTACTGGACTTATTTTTAACAACCAATTCAGAAAATGATGATGGTACAGTGAGGTCCCCGCTTGGATCTTCTGATCACTGTCTGATACAGGCCACCTGTCTATCACCTACCACACCTTCCCACTCTTAACCTGTTTTGGTGACTAAATGGCATTACGATAGGGCAGACTGGGAGGGTCTTCAAGATTTCTTTATTGATATTCCCTGGACCTCTTTCTATTCTAATGATGCACACTCCACCTTGAGCCACATACAAGATTTTATAAAAATTGGAATGGAATTGTGTATGTTATATAAAGAGGGTTTTCCTGATACCCCTGATGTTTGAGGCAGAAAGATATGTATCCAGCTACCAAGGCCTGGGAGAGAAAATAGAATTCAGGCAATTCACTGAGTCTCCCGAAACCTTGGCGGTAGTACTTCCCTGGGCGGGGCTGCCTACCCCTACTACTACTGCTCCCATGTTGAAGAATAGGCACGATCCGTTCTCTAGTATTAGAACATATATGTTCCATTAGTATTAGCTTAACTCACTAAGCACCATCTAATAAATGATAAAAACACACTGTAGGACCAGCGGATTTTCATTTGTTCCCCTAAAACAGCTTAAATAGGTGAGTAATGAAAACAAAAAAAATCACTCACCTCGGTCATTTGGGGGTCCTAGGGGGGGTGGGGGGGGGCTCAACCATCAGCTGGTGCCGGGTGCCTCTTCAAACCTCCCGGCTGGGCAAGGCAGCATGGCAGATGTACGATGCGTCCAGTTTTCGACTGACGGTTATTTACACCACCCGAGCATCATGTGTACCTTCATAGTTCATATATTAGCAACATATACCTGTATCATATAATGTCATTGTAAGTGAAGTTATAGTGTGATAAGTGCATAGATTCAAGTTTTATAAATGCCGACGAGTGGCAAGCCCCGCGCGCGTACTGGTTACCATGGCGACCGGCGGCCATCTTGGCCCATGACGCACGCACGTACACAAGGCCAGCTGACTGACAGCCGACTCCCCATACACTCACTTCACTCACTTTCACTTTTATTATGCCTCTCTCACGCACTCTGTTTATTGATTTTATACTTTATCGTATGTTTTATAGTTAGAATATGAGTTTTACATATTGTTTTAGGCACCTTTGACTTAGAAATATGGGTTTTGGCATTGTATTTGTAGTGGGGAGAGTGTGGGAGGTGGTGGTGAAGGCAGGCGTGGGGGAAGACCACGTACGCGACACTTGTCAACATGACACTCTCAGCTCGTCTCTTCTGACCCCTACGATTGCCTGGCGGAATTTTGAAGAAGGCCATGGGGTCTGGGTCATCCTCCTCCTCCTCTTCCCCACTTGGTGGGGAGTCAGCTATGTCATGGGGAGCAGTACGGGAGCGATACACACTCTATTCCCTTTGTTACTACTACGGGGGATAATTCGACAGTCATTTAGAAGTTTGTATATTTTATGTAACAGACTTCCTAGCTACCCTAATAATGGGTTCTTGGCTCGGGCTGAGATGAGTTCAAGACTCAGATTGAATATTACGTCGATTCATGCTAGGTTGTACTTTGGACCCCTAGAGTTCCCGTTACTCCCTAACTGAATCCCCGCTATTCAGGTATTGACTCAAATCGGCTTCAATCCTATGACCCGTTATTAGTGATTAATCCTAAATAATTAAGTCAAAACCCTGCTGTGTCTTTTATTTATACCAGGGCCTAATGAACCATATGCTCTTTGCCTAATTAAAACAAAAGTTATATTCGTTCCTCTACTCTTTAGGTTTTCCCACGTTTACTGAGCCTTTTCCCAATCCCAAGGCTATAACATATATAATCTGTCTCCTCAATACATAGAATCTATTTATTCCTCTGACACAACCGTCGTTACTACACAAGTACCTCCACAATGACATAACATCATACAAATTACCTAATGAGATTACAAGGTCTCTCTCACGTATAATATGGGTTCCGCCACCCAGTTACTTCACAATCTAGGTTTACAATCTTTACCTCAATCACACTATGGGTTCCGCCACCCAGTTACTTCACAATTAGGTTTACAATCTTTATCTCAATAATTCTATTGGGTTCCGTCACCCAGTTACTTCACAATTAGGTTTACAATCTTTATCTCAATAATTCTATTGGGTTCCGTCACCCAGTTACTTCACAATTAGGTTTACAATCTTTATCTCAATTACATCTTCTGAATTTACCCTCTAGTAACCCTGTTACCAACACGCTAGGTTACCCTTCACCTGAATCAATTATCATAACAAAAGATGGACCGTGCCTCAGACGCATACACGGGATAACTTTTAGACTTAATAATAACGCAACTCACATTGGACTAGTGTCCTTCTTCACAGTTTCCTTTTTACACAACTTAATAAATGATTCATAGGGACTAGTGTCCATCCCTAGCTATAGCTAATCTATTAGGCAACTGAACAACTGTTTCCCTCTTTAACTTACTGGTTGCCTCATTTAGTAACAAAAGTATTCTTTTCCTCCTCTCTTGACTTTTACTCTTTTAATCTTTACTCTATTCGGCAACTAAACACAGTTTCCCTCTTTAACTTTGGTTGCCTCATTTATTAACACAAGTGGTCTTTCCCCTGCTCTTTTAATCTTTAATCTCTCCTAACAGATCCTATCTAATAACTCTTCGGCTGGTTCCGGTGCTAACAGAAATAACTAATTAATAAACACATCATCATCTTTATATAATTAGGTAGGTCTAAATTATTTGTCCATTAGTCTTGTCCTAGAGGACACATCAATTTATATATAGATCACCACCAGGTTTGTCCACCCATCTCTCTTTCTCTCCTTATAATATGCGGGCCCAATATTGGTCCTTAAACAATTATATTCTGGTATGCTGGATCAGGTGTGTGTGTGTCTGGAATTGTGTTTAGATGAGGGCAAGGTAACTGGAAAAGTGGGCTCCTGGTGTCCTTTTGTGCCCGGGCGAGAGGGAGAGCAAGTATGTTGCAGTGTGTGGACCCGGTGAGCTCTGAGGGGTGAGTGACCCCGGGAGTCAATCAATCAAATCAATATAGAAAAGGTGGGTGAAGGTGAAAGAAGGGGAAGTTTTTGGTTAAGTAGGAGAGACAGTGGTAATAGTTAGAGTAATAGGGTGTCGGGGCTTGACCCAACGTGCGTGAGTTGAGTATTGGGATGAATCAGTCTGGCTTGCCAAGAAGGGGGCTGGGGCTGCAAGATGAAGGTGGGAGATGGTGGTGGTGAAGAAGCCGATGGTGTTACTGATGGCACTTTACGAAGTCCTCCATGCTGAAGGACTTTCTGGATCTTTTTGCCTTTTTCTCGGATTCCTCCTAATCTTCTCCAGCTGGCTTGGAAGGCCCTAAGACCTTCTACTTGCTGTGGTGATATCCTGAGCTTGTCCAGCTGTCGTTGGAAGGCCCTAAGACCTTCTACTTGCTGTGGTGTTATAGGTTGTGGTTCAGCTGCTGCATCCTCGTCTCCTTCCTCGATCGTCTCCACGTCGACTATTTCTCCTATGGTGGACACAGTGTATTCAGACGACGTGGAGGAGGGGAGTGCCACCGGATGATCAATGGTGGCAGGTGCTGGAGTCGAGGCTGCTACTGGTCCAGTGACGGTGACTGCTGATGGAGGTGGTGGTTGTTGTTGTTGTTTTTCCCCAAGCTGCCTGGCCGAACAGCCCCAAGGCCCGAGCAAGGCCAAGGCCACAACCGAGCGCCCCCACAGAACCCTCCCCGCCGACCACAATAAAGCCTGGGTGACCGAAGCCACTCCACGGCGGGGAGCTGAGGAGGGTGCGGAAACACCCGGGAAACCAAAGCCCCACCCAGGGCCCTGTGCCCCTCAGCAATTATGAAGAGAAAGTTGAGGGGCAAAGGAAAGATGTGACGCTTTGGCTTCCAATCTTGGTAGATTAGGAGGTCAATCCACGCAAGAGACGCCGTCACTTGAGATAAAAATATATAAGTAAAAGGAACAGTCGGAGTAAGCTATGGGTATGGCAGAGATCGCTCAGTTCTCACTCTGATAGACCAGCCCATCACCACATGACTAGAACCCAATCATCTCAGCATCAGCTAGGAAAGGCCCTAGAAAGCCACCTTTGGCGGGGGGATAGCTCCCCTATTTCAACCCTTTTCGGGGTTGGGCACCCGCCCTGGAGGTGGTGGTAGGCTGCTCCTATTGATTGGTTTGGAGATGTTCAGGCGTTTCTGTGGCTGCTCTCTTGGACGTTGTTGGGGAGCCTCTGGACGAGTGATTTTGGTGGAGTGCATGTCTGGGATGATAATAGAGGGCAAGTTGTTAGCTTGTAGGAGAGCAGGGAGATACACCCTTAGGTGGTTGATGTCCCCGCCAGCAAGAGCAGTGGCTGTGGTGACAATGATTTTGATGATTGAGTCCTTGTCACAAGATGGTTGCTCTACTCCTGCCTTCTCCTCCCTCTTCCTGGCATGCACCGATCCCTTCACACAGTCACCCTTGGGTCCAGATACTCGATGTGCCTCCATTCCCTTCTTCCCCTTTTTGATGGTAAACTCTGCCCTCTCTCCGTCACCAAGAGAGGGCAGAGCGTGGAGTGGATTGGGGTGAGATATGCTCCTTCTATGTACAAAGATGTCTCCTCCTTCCTGTTGGCTGATAATGCCCATTCCCTTTTTGTAGTTAAACCATTTAACATGGCCAGCAATGCAGGTGGGGGCTGCTGGGAGCATGATGGTGTTGGTGGTGTAAAAAAGCCCCGGGAGTCCGCGCGTGGCTACCTTTATACTCAGGCCTCCCGCTCTCGCGCGCTGTGATTGGCTGGTGGGCTCGCCCGGCTGTACGTTCGCACTTGTTGCTATTCTCTCTCTCTCTTCATACTAGTAAGTTCCAGGAAGTGGATTATAACCCTCTTTTGGTGGCTTACGGGAGTACACACCGGGGCAACGAGGGTATTACTCAAAGGATAATCAGAAGGAGTTCTTCGAGCAAAGAAAGAGAGTGACTTCTGAGGGTGAGTAGGAGGTCCAGCTTCGCGCTCCGATAATGGAGGCCGCTGATTGGCGGGTGGGCGGGGCCTGGCACGTTGCAGCCGTGAGCTGTCAAAATCAGCTGGCTTTGCAAGTAAGCGAAAGGGAGCGCGGTGATTGGCGGAGGGCGTTTCTACTTTAATTATTATTATTATTATTAGTAATAATAGTATTTTCAACATTATTATCATTATTCATATTATTAGAAACTGTTGAAGTTGCAGACAACGATATTTAGCGGAATTACCAGCTAAAATACAGTTAAACGCATATATAAATACATAAAATCATATTTAGTAAATGTTGCTACTCATCACTAACTCACATATATAATTGTTCTATTTCGACTATATATCGATGTTTACTTTTACAACTTCCTTATAAGCCGAAACTCGCAAGTATCCAATTGCATTACGGGTGTGTTGGTAGCACATTAAACTTACATAGTGTTGGATTATAACAAATATTATTTCCCGATGTATTTGGATATGGGTTTCACCAATAATTAATCACGGTATGCATTATTTGAACCCCTACTAGAAAGCTGTTATTAATGTATTTTTTTTTTTTTTTTATTAATTTCACCACAACACCAAACACCTCCAATGAAATTAATGAAAGCATTATGTGATCCACCAGGATTCGAACCCGGGTTATCACACACAGATTTTTAGACACTTTAACCATTACACCACCAAGACGGTTAAAGGTTTATGCACATGCCTACGACTTAATATCTATTCTCGAATACTGGATATTAATCTAATTATGTTCATATTCCCACCGCACTATGGTAGCCTAATGTTTAAGTGAGAGGAAAGAATATTTATGGGGCACAGATCATATAGAACGGCCTCGCTACGAAATATCCCTGAACCAACTGATAATCTATTTTTTTTATTAATTTCACCACAACACCAACCACCTCCAATGAAATTAATGAAAGCATATATGTGATCCACCATAATTATACAGTATGTATACTGGTAGTCATATTCATCGTAGTTAATCATCTCTATCGGTATTAAAAATATAAACATTTATACACACAACTGGCTGAAATATATATGTATATATAACAACCATTATTCCCTTGATCCACTAACTTTCATTAGCCAATAAAATCAAACTGTATGATACATGATAGAGCCAATCAGCTCCACCTGTTATGAAATCGTTCTATTTCAGCCTCGGCATATACGGCCAATCTGGGTCACCTGCTACCTAGAACAATGTACAGTCGGTGACAAGAGTTTATCGATAGGTCTGAGGTAAGGCATTTGAAGAGCAACATTTAGGTCTAAGCTTAACTCAGAGAAACCAGCAGGTTATAAGATTCAAGTGTTACGACCGGGACTCGTATAAAACAAGGGCTCTTAATCATTGGACTAGAAAGGCACACAGCCACAACGGTAACACTAGATCCAACACTCGAACTTATAATGCCAGAGCACAAAAACACCTATACCCTCCAGAGTTAAATCTGCGATAGCGGGGTATCCTATAACTCGGTATAAATGCACTACTACTACAGGCTGATGATCTCTGATACAGCCTGATCACAACAACATACAATTACGTTAATAATGTATACAAGGAAAAAGATAGAGAGCTTAATTAAATCACTGGAATGATTTAATGCAAACAAGAAGAAGGTATAATTAAAGTTACTCTAAACAATAATAAACTGTCACTCCTATATTAAAGAAAGTGAATGAAAGTCCTAAAGCATCGAGCAGGAATCTTCTGAAGAAAGTCTGATGCTGCTTAAGATGATCGAATCGGATTTTGAACTGTTATATAAAGCAGAGGAACAAGATATGACAAGTGTAGGGACATACAGTGTTAACTGGCATGGGAATAACGATAAATGCGCAATAGTATTATCTTCAACAACAAAAGAAGTACTTCCTCAGGCAACGCAAAAGCCTACTCGGGTTGTGCAACTCATAAACAACCAAGGCTTATAATCAACATGAATAAAAATGCTGCATACATAACATAAGAGTTTATAATCCTAATCGGGTGTCTGCTATGTGAATAAAGTCTAGCTGGGATGTCGTAGGCTAGGAAACAATGGCTGAGCAAGCGGCTCGTAGCCTAGCGAGGTCCTTAAGACTGTACGGCCAAATTACGTTAAATGACGGGGTGCTCTCTTGAGAGATCCAGATCGCTAGTATCTGGTTCTCTCCTGGCGACCCTCTCAAAGTCAAAGCAAAACGAGTTAGCACAGTGTTGGGTGGCAGAGGCAAAAGCCCTCACTCGCAACACAGTGCTAAACTCACAAGGTACACAGTCAGAAAGACAACCTAGGCTTCCCACGTATCCGTTGCGATTGTACAAGTTCAACAAAACCTGGTAAACATCGGAAATCACAACATCAGTAGCCTTACCCCAGTCTAGCATTAAATAGCCCAGCAGACAACCAAGAAATAGGTAGGGATACACCGCGAGTGTGTCGAACCTCTACAGACAAAATGTTAACCCCTCCAAAATGTCTAACTAAACATGGAATATCTGAGAGCTTCAGCATATAATACGATGGCCGATGTATGAAATCGTGCACAACCAAAGGGGAGTTATGATGTTAAATAGATTGGAAGAATGAGAGGTAAGAAGTTGAGAGAGAGAGAAAGTGTTCTATAGGTAGAAGTCGGGGACAGGTGGCAAGGGAGGTGTGAAGGGTATGCTGGTCAGGCAAGCTCTGAGCAAGGAAAGCACAAAGGCAGCAGGGAGTGCGGGGGGACAACTTCCTGACGCGGCAGGAGGGTGGTAAGGCGGCCAGCCACTCAGAGGGCCCGGCCGTGGCATGACGTCACCGAGACAACGTGTAACACTACGCGTTCTACCCTCTGCCTCCTGCACTTACTCACTCACACTCTCTAGCTGTATCATTCAGTCTTATACATTAAACTTATAACTGATGATATAAAATATAATGCATTGTCACAGGCGAAAATAAAGACCACTTCTGTACTGCCTGTGACATGACGATTCACAGGAAAGAAAGTACAACATTGTAGGTAGACTGTAGCCAAATTCATTGCCCTGGCGAGTGTTAGCGAGTGGCCTAGCGAGCGGCTGAGCCCACATGGCGTTCTGCTAAGCTGCAGGCGTCACACCCCACGCAAGATATTAGACGCTCAACCATGAGCTCCATATCTGACAAGCAGAACCCCGATAAGACTCGCCACCCCTAACCACTTCGCAACAAAGAAGGCAAAGCTCAGTTCTCATCAACAAAACAAAATCACAACCCCTCCCAACACAATAGCTTAATTCATACTGCTATGCTCCTAGAGCGAGCTTCTACTAGCCCAGCCTTCTGAGAGAAGTACAGATTCGACTCAGAACTTCAGCTATAACATACTCAATTTTTTTTTAACTATTAAAGAAAGAGTTTTTTATAGAATTTTCATTTTTAATATGTTTATGGCGGCTGCACTTACAGGGGCAAGCCTATCTTACTCCACTCTCAACACACACTGACTGAACGGCGAGGGTTCTCCTGCAAACAAACCCTCCCGTGACAAACAATCAGCCAATACATTATCAGTGCCCTTAGCATGCCACACATCCAACTTGTGTTCCGGCAGCACAACAACACCTGACACTGATAAACTGCCCAGTTCATCACAAGGCTGGCACTTCTCTAGACTCTTTCCGGCAACGGGACCTGCCAAAAGCCTTTCACTAGTTCTACCTTCGTAATAGGCGATGCAGCCCCGATGCGGTCTATGGTGTTGTCAACTCTCGATAAGGTATAGGCGTCTGTCAGGGATAATTCACACCCAATCTTGCAATCAACACACACACTGATCTTGCCACTTAACACAGGTTGTAAAGTTACAGGCAACGTCCACTCACGACATTCCTTATCCGTCAGACCCTTCGTCAACACGTACTCCAGCTCTGCTTGCACCCCAGGCTGTCGAGCAGGATTTATACGGTAGGGAAGTAAACTGAGCCTTGCACTGTCTCCAGCCTCCATGTCGGATTCTACCCCGTACATCAGGCCTGGAGAAGCAATAAACATGCGGATGCACTGCCACAGCCTAGTAAACAACTTATCTCGCAGAACAACATGCCTAGTGCCCTCCCACAACCCAGCCGAGACTGCAGCTTCTAACCTGTAGTCTCCCTCCTTCTCCACCGTCGTCCCTAGAATAGCCAGGTCATGAGAGGGACAATCAGTACTACCTGTGCAGTCACTCCCATAGTTCATGATTGCTAAGGCTTCCCCGCCGATACCGTACATGCGCACCCCCGCATTCCTTACGACTACATCTGCCTGCGCAGCATCACCGCTTTTAGCGACATGGCCAGATACAGTCGGTCTATGGTAGGGCTGTTGCATTCGACTAGAGCAGCATTAGGAGGCTATGCGACGACCGGGCACATCCACTCCACAGCCAACCTCACCAATCTGCTCAAAGTCCTCCTTCTGACCACCACCCTTGGCAGCCATGGGTCGACCCTGACCTGACAACCATGTCCAAGCCTCATCACCCACCTTGAACCACCGAAACAACGAGGCTAACGTTCGACTAACATTCAAGTGACCTGCCCGCGGACCATCTTGCACCGCCTGAGTTGTGAGGCTCTGGTACTCGGCACGACCAGTGGGGTATGAACCGAGCTGGTGCTGGAGCGCTGCACACTGCTGTTGAGGCAGGTGCTCTAGCGCTTCCACAGCCACCAGACTCGTGTCCCCCGCCCACTGCTCCGCCGAGACATGACAATCCCAGCTCTCCTCCACCTGTGCCCTACTGCCCCCCTCTCCTTCTCCACCTTGGCCGCTGCAGACCAACGCAGGGACAGTAGGCTGCTCAGGTGGTTGCCTCACAAACTCCTCCAACAGGTTCACATGACATGTTTCCCCGTCCTCGTGTTCGATAGCCCCGTTCCCACAACTCTCCTCCAACTGGGAACTACTAAATCGCGGAGTGCCATCGCGCCCAACCATGTCACTAGGGGTGACAGGTTCTGGGGCCACTCCGGAGCTCACCTCTGAGTCAAGTACTAAGCCGCTAAGGAGAGCCGCTGGAGCAAAACTCACAAAACTCACAACTTTAGCTTGCTCCTTCCGACCGTTCCTCCGCTGGTCTGAAGACTGAGCAATAGGCTGTGACACTTTGGATGCAAGAGATCTTGTAACAATGCACGCCATAGGTTGTACTTGACACTTCTCTACCCACTCCTGTTCCTCCCTACTCACGTCGGCCGGCTTCTCGGCAACGACTAAGGGTGAAACCTCAGAAGTAGGCACCGCAAAGTCGTTGCCGAGAAGGAGGTCGACGCCCCCAACAGGCAAGTTCTCCACAATTCCAACATCCACCTCTCGTGTCACCCCATCTACCTCCAGCTCCATCCTGACCAACGGGTATGACCTGATAGCATTGATACCTTGCACCACAACCACCCGTGCCGCGTTTATTGGTCTACCAGTAAAGTTCTTCATCAAAGTCTGAGAGGCACCCGTGTCTCGCAACAGCTCAACTCCATGCTTCTTACCAGCCCACTTCACGCAGCCACGCCCTCGATGGTCGCAAAAGACATCGCGGACAGGGTTCGAGCCTTCCGGATTCTTCTCCACTGGCTGTGTCCCAGCCTCTGACGTTATACCCCGGGCAAACTCAGACGACTTCGGGGACACAACAATGTTGCGAGCCAAAGACACAACTGCATTAGGTAGCTTGCTTGGACAGGCTCTTGCAAAATGCCCCTTCTCATGACAATGAAAACACTCTAACTCCCCCTTGGGCTTCCCTTGAGGTGGGGAAGGGCCCTGACCCTTCTTAAACGGGACGGTATTAGGTTTATGGTCAGAATTAATATCATTGCTCATGTAGTTATTGTTATATGGTGCATCACTGACTCGGGGGGGTGGAGTGTTGCGCGCCCTTGTTACCTGCATCGTTTTGTTGTGCAGACCCGCACCCACGAATCAGCGATAGCCTACAGTCAGCCATCTCAGCTGCCTCCTGAAGAGGTTTCGGGTTCTTTTCTTTAAGATTCAACGTCAGATCGCTGCCCGTAAACTTAAAGAACTGCTCGAGAAGCATCAACTGTTTTATCTCATCAAACGTCGTTGCCTTCTCCGATCTCAGCCAATTCCCAAATGCATCGGACAGATCCCGGGCATGCTCAAGAAAGGTGCACTCACGACCCTTCGTTACACCCCAGAACTTCAATCTGTACGTCTCTGGTTGTAACTCATATGCCTGCAGGACAGCCTCCTTCAATACCTCATAATCGACGCAAGACTCCAAGGACAACGCATCATATGCCTTGAGTCCTTTGCCAACCAACCTAGAGTAAACAAGGGCTGCCCACTTAACCTCGGGCCATTGGTGCTCCCGGCACTTCTTCTCAAAACGCATGAAAAATTCGGTGACACCCGACTCGTCAAATACAGGGACTAACTTAAGAAGGTGCGATAAAGACTGATCAAGACCTCGATTCCCAGAACCGAGACGCTGCCCTGTTGACTCCACCCGAAACTTCTCAAGATCTATGTCTGCACAGTACTTCATAGCCTCAACCCGAAGCTCAGCCTACCGTATGGCCTTTCTCTCCTCAGCCTGAATCTTAGCCATTTCAAACTGCCGCTGTTGTTTAGCCATCTCAAGCTGGAAGAGCATATCTGCAGTTAAACCTTGAGGAGGAGGAGATGCAACAATTGGAGACTCACCCAAGTACAAACCACGCTGCCAGTGACTATCGGCCTGCGGGAGCGTACCCGGCTCCGGAGCCGGAGGGGGTGCCATGGTAGGAGTCGTGTGGAATGGGGGCTGGGCCGAAGGTGCCCCAGCTCCCGCTCCACCCGAAGCCCCATGCACCCCGCCGAGCACACAGGCCACCAGGTCACCTCTCGTCATGCTGCTAGTACCCACATGACCCATGACCGTGGCCAAACACTGGAGACCATACCAATCAATCCCCGACACCCGGTCAACAGCAATAGGCATCTCCAGAAACTTCTTTGCATCCTCCTCACTAGTTATAACTCTAATGCCTTCTAACAAACCCCGCTGCTGCACCTCAGAGCCTGCTTCCCGTATTGTGTCCTCACTGTACACTGATCCGTCGTCCGACATAGTGTCCACCGAAAATTCTCAAAGTTTATAAAAAAAAAGTACCTAACTCTCATGTAGCACTATTCACTCAAAAATATAAAATGCTCGAAGACTCTTAAGTGTTATACTACTTGCCAAAACAAATCTGTGTCCACTATTTTCCTTTAAACAAAACAAAAAAACAAATGACCACAACACTCCTGCAATATTTCTCTAAGTTCACAAAATCCTAAGCAAGGTCGCCATTTGTTACGACCGAGACTCGTATAAAACAAGGGCTCTTAATCATTGGACTAGAAAGGCACACAGCCACAACGGTAACACTAGATCCAACACTCGAACTTATAATGCCAGAGCACAAAAACACCTATACCCTCCAGAGTTAAATCTGCGATAGCGGGGTATCCTATAACTCGGTATAAATGCACTACTACTACAGGCTGATGATCTCTGATACAGCCTGATCACAACAACATACAATTACGTTAATAATGTATACAAGGAAAAAGATAGAGAGCTTAATTAAATCACTGGAATGATTTAATGCAAACAAGAAGAAGGTATAATTAAAGTTACTCTAAACAATAATAAACTGTCACTCCTATATTAAAGAAAGTTAATGAAGGTCCTAAAGCATCGAACAGGAATCTTCTAAAGAAAGTCTGATGCTGCTTAAGATGATCGAATCGGATTTTGAACTGTTATATAAAGCAGGGACAAGATATGACAAGTGTAGGGACATAGAGTGTTAACTGGCACGGGAATAACGATAAATGCGCAATAGTATTATCTTCAACAACAAAAGAAGTACTTCCTCAGGCAACGCAAAAGCCTACTCAGGTTGTGCAACTCAACAACAACCAAGGATTACAATCAACGTGAATAAAAATGCTGCATACATAACATAAGAGTTTATAATCCTAATCGGGTGTCTGCTAGGCGAATAAAGTCTAGCTGGGGTGTCGTAGGCTAGGAAACAATGGCTGAGCAAGCGGCTCATAGCCTAGCGAGGTCCTTAAGACTGTACGGCCAAATTACGTTAAATGACGGGGTGCTCTCTTGAGAGATCCAGATCGCTAGTATCTGGTTCTCTCCTGGCGACCCTCTCAAAGTCAAAGCAAAACGAGTTAGCACAGTGTTGGGTGGCAGAGGCAAAAGCCCTCACTCGCAACGCAGTGCTAAACTCACAAGGTACACAGTCAGAAAGACAACATAGGCTTCCCACGTATCCGTTGCGATTGTACAAGTTCAACAAAACCTGGTACACATCGGAAATCACAACATCAGTAGCCTTACCCCAGTCTAGCATTAAATAGCCCAGCAGACAACCAAGAAATAGGTAGGGATACACCGCGAGTGTGTCGAACCTCTACAGACAAAATGTTAACCCCTCCAAAATGTCTAACTAAACATGGAATATCTGAGAGCTTCAGCATATAATATGATGGCCGATGTATGAAATCGTGCAGAACCAAAGAGGAGTTATGATGTTAAATAGCTTGGAAGAATGAGAGGTAAGAAGTTGAGAGAGAGAGAAAGTGTTCTATAGGTAGAAGTTGGGGACAGGTGGCAAGGGAGGTGTGAAGGGTATGCTGGTCAGGCAAGCTCTGAGCAAGGAAAGCACAAAGGCAGCAGGGAGTGCGGGGGGACCACTTCCTGACGCGGCAGGAGGGTGGTAAGGCGGCCAGCCACTCAGAGGGCCCGGCCGTGGCATGACGTCACCGAGACAATGTGTAACACTACGCATTCTACCCTCTGCCTCCTGCACTTACTCACTCACACTCTCTAGCTGTATCATTCAGTCTTATACATTAATCTTATAACTGATGATATAAAACATAATGCATTGTCACAGGCAAAAATAAAGACCTCTTCTGTACTGCCTGTGACATGACGATTCACAAGAAAGAAAGTACAACATTGTAGGTAGACTGTAGCCAAATTCATTGCCCTGGCGAGTGTTAGCGAGTGGCCTAGCGAGCGGCTGAGCCCACGTGGCGTTCTGCTAAGCTGCAGGCGTCACACAAGTATGTCGTATTGAAGGTTCAGTTTTTTACATGTATTGTTGGTGAACTTCTGAACCCCCTTAATACCCCTCTGAATGATTGGTAGAGACACTACAGTAAACCGAGAATAACTGTTACATACTGTCCTACATATTGTCCTTTATCGACAAACACCATTATCAACATTGTACTAGTTTTATGAAAATATGCATGGGCAGTCAGCTTTGAAAGCCATTGTAGTTCACCATAACAGTTAGACGTCCTTTTCACTCTTTCACTGGAGCCTATTTTTGGTCTAGCGCATAGCTGCATTCCTCCTTCGACTCCATTCCCGGGGTGTCTCCAAATGAGTTCCCAGGCCGTGGCTCTGTCTATCCCAAGTAGCTCCTAACATAAATGGTTGACTTTCCCTACCCTTGAGTCATGTGGTCTTCCCCGAGGTCTCCTATACTCAGGGTTGTCACCCATCAAAACCACTGTATGAGCAGGGTTGAGTTCAGGGAGGCAGGCAATATCCAAAGCTGGCACTCGTGTACAATGTACCCAATATGTCTCAAATCAATTTCAGAGAGTAGGCACTTATTTAATTTGTGGCAATACCAACGGTAGCCCATAATTCTCCGTAGACACTTGATACCAAAGGAGGTGATACATCTATTCAAATCTCAGTTGAGTTCTTATGTCTCGCAGACGTATAATTAGACGTATATAACAATAGCTGAGAACATCAACTATTTGAAGATCCACAACTCGGTCCCTCAGCACAGGTAACAACATCACCATATACTATTATTGAGAGAATCCATAACCCCTATTGCTTGGCCATAGTCATGAACAACATCATGGCATAACCTATCATTGTTATGGTTTCAAGTGAATTATCCAAGATCTCTTTTATATCTCCACATGCTTGTACAGACTAAACTCCTCCCAACTGCCACCAAAAGCTTGAACTTTAGTCTTAATCCAAAAGATCTTTATACCCAGGGGCTCCGACTCCTCATGTAGTGCATCGAGAGCTAGTGTGCGAATCTCTAAAAACTCTGCTAGGATCACGGCATCATCAACAAAGTCAAGGTGATCTTGATACTGATGACCATTGCTCCACATTGACTGCAACTAACAGCCTGGCACAGTAACCAATTCATACAAATGCTGAAAAGACGAGTGCCAGCACTCTTTCAATACTGGGCTCACAAGGTAGAAGGGGAAGGCATGCCCACCACACTTGACAGCACTCTCTGTTCCTTTATCAAATCTGGATACCAGATCAATATGTGCTGCAGATATCTCACAGAGTCAGAAAAGCTCCTGCAGTGGCTCCCAATGCACTGAATCAAATGCATTTTTGTATCAACATAATCTACAAGCTCAACAGGGAAGCCTTAATTGCGAGAGCTAGTAGAGCTTAAAGCCATGTATCACATATCTGAAATCCAGATCCGAAAGCTTAAAACGAAAGATGTTGCCGGAGGCTCGGGGCCTATGTTGATTCGCCGGAGAACACCTAGACATGTAGGGTCCGAAAGTGCAACCAAATGGCAAAAAGTGTTTTCAAGTATATACAAACATGGGCAAGGGTATGATACGTAATATATATCAATCTTAACCATTTACAGTATATATTAAATAATTTATAAACATTTCTTTGCTAATGGGTAAATGACAGTTTTTGTTCTACCTATTAGCTTTAAAATATTCATAATTTTTGTAGTTTTGCTCAAAAAGTTTTTTTAACCGATTTTTCCAAAGGGCTAGGCCCCATTACACATGCTAGAGTTGTTAGACATTAATTTTATAAGTGAACTCCACCAAAATTTACATAAAGGCCTTGTGTTAAGTCACTGCGACGGTCTAAACCCAGCTCACGTTCCCTGTTTATGGGTACGTGACGGTCTAAACCCAGCTCACGTTCCCTGTTTATGGGTTCGCGATGGTCTAAACCCAGCTCACGTTTCCTGTGTTATGGGTGAACAATCCAACAGTTTCTCGTATTTCACTTATAGTGATTTTGCGACGGTAATTACATGTACACCAACAAAGTATCGTTCATGAAAGTGATAAAACACTGATAATCATCGATGGGGCCCGTAACTGGTTGGTCATAAACTAATACCAACATCTTCAACTGTTAACACCAACCCAAGGGTATCGAACTATCCAATCACCGAAGAGTGGAATTGCCGAGTCGGTTATAGGTCTGTACGTTAGTGAGTTGTTCTTAGTTGTGTGAGCGAAAGTGGGTTTGGGAGTCCAGAAAACAGAGGTGTGATTGCTTCGTCCAAATGGCGACATTGGAATCAGGGTTTCATAAAGGTTTGACATATCTGTTAGGATTATATCTAAAATATTATTATGGTGTGTAGGGAAATTTACTACTTGGGTTAGCTGAAGGTGTGTTTGAAGGTCAGACGTGTCTATTTCATTAAAATCACCACATATAATAAATTCAGATGATGAGTACTATAATTTTAAAAGGTCAGACGTATCAGAAATATGTTGTAGAAGTAAATTACGTGTATGGTGTCTTGGGGGGTGATAAACAACACAACAAATAATAGATGCAATATGTCTGGGGTGCAAGGAGGGGGTGATTCGGATCCATAATGCTTCCACTTCGTTCGGTACATTAATGGGTAGGGGAAATGGGAAAAGTTCACTGCGGCAGAATAGGGCAACACCACCACCACGTTTTTCAGTACGCAGGTGACAGAAAAGGCGGTAGTTTTCAATATGGATAGTTTCTGGTATTATTTGCCAGGCTTCAGTAATGGCCACGATGCCGGGTGAGCAATTCTTTATCACTGTTGTAAGTTCATCAATTATATTTGTTAGTGAAGTAACATTGGATAACAGGAGGGAAGGAAGACTATACCAAATCCTGGGTATTTCAAAATGTCTGTACGATTTTATAGTCACTGGTTTATTCTTTTTCTTTTGGTCTTCACAACACTTATATTACAAGGACAATTTCGCCCCCTTTTGTTGCCACGGGCGTGAAATATTTTCAGATATTTAAGTTTTTCTATAACACAGGGTGCAGGGTATCCATTACCTTTTTTCAGTAGAAATAGGTCTTTCCTGGTGTATTTTAGTCTGAGCATAGTGACTAGGTGGCGAGGGTTCGGTGCTTCACTCCATTCAAGCTGGTAAGACGAGGGCGAGGGCGTGGTCAGTAGGCAGCACACTGACAAACCACTAACGGCAACAGCGACCAACAGTAGTAATTTATGCAGCATATTGAAGGATTTAGTAGTCCAAGACGTTATAGTTCCATGTTGAGCTTCTGTGTCAGTAGTAGAGGAGGAAATTAAGAAAAAAGGTGAAGACCAACAGCTGGTCTAGGCTGCCAGGAGCGCCAGGCTGATACGTCCGCACAGTATGGTGAACGATCAGGTGTGTATGCGCAGCTGCGCATGACAGGTGGTTAGCTAAATGGGTGTGACGTCATCCAGGGAATTCCATTGCTATTGATTGATTATTTCACATCACTTTCAAGTCAATAGACAGTTTCCAGACATGTGAGTGTAGCAAAGATGGTGGACGGGCCGTTTATAGGGAGTCAATTATTATCGTATTATATAAATTCCTTTTTATACATTTCAGCTCGTAATTACATATATAGCCTTACCTTTTGATACCTTTTGATGTGTTCGCCGCTCTTCTAGCGGCACCAAGGAGCGCAACGCCCCTCGTTATGGGTGGTGATTTGGTGCAGTAGACTGTTTGAAGCGACAGCTCGCTCCCTTGCGAGGATGGGCTTGTCTGGCACTTTTTGCAGTTCGACATCTAGGGCTCTCTTGAAGTTGTCTAACGAGATGTCCCTCATGTCTCTTACTCGCCGTGGGAGTTTGTTGAAGAGACGTGGGCCTCTGTGTGATAACCAGCCCTCTCGCAGAGAGCCCATAGCACCCCTGTTATTCATCCGGGGGATTTCGCATTCCCAGCCTCTCCTATCACTGAATTTCATGACTATCGGAGTATGTAGGTTTGGTACTAAACCCTCTGCGATTTTCCACGCAATGATGTATATGCTCTACTGGACCTATTAGGCCTAAAAAGATCGATGGGACTACTGTCGGTCCTAAAGATAACCTTTTCCCATTTTTCTAGTAGATATTGTTGAAAATAGTCTAACGATTAAATTATACCTTTTGAATAGCAATATATTTGTCTATTGTAGTTTAAATTTATAATCTAGGAAACATGACTGTTAACCATAGATTGTATTCGATGACAATTAGCGCATCATGTATTAAATATTGAACCAAATAATAATCTTAACCCTTAACTGTCGGCGCCCAACTTATGTCGTGTGAAATAAATATGGACTATGTGGCGGTTCACAACTTATGTCGTGCGCCATTTTCACCACGTAATGTTGCTGAGAGAGAGAGCTGAGCGGTGTGAGGAGCATAGTAAGCCTATGACCGGCCCCCACCACCGCGGTGGATCAACTGAACTGTATTCTAACTTCCTCCCCCACTTCTCACTCGCTACACAGGGAATTATGTAGGGAAATTACCTAATTACAGGGTTTTTGCACTCGTGTTGCACGATCGTTGCAAGAGAACCAGTGGTCGTACAAGGATGGTTCAGGTGTCATTAGACAGCTCTGTTTACGCCCTTTCAGGGATAGATACTTGTTTTACGCTCTGGGTCTTATTTAGGCATGAACATGATCACGTAAACAACCCTATTTAGGGTAAAAAAAGAAAAACGCTGGGCGCTACAGTCCTAGACCACCTAGCCCGCCAATAAGGTGTTAATATTGTTGTACAACTTAATTATTTTTGGTTTGTAAGCGTATGTATTTTCATAAATGACCTTCTATAAGTAACACCCCCGTTCTTAACATTAATCATCCATTACAAACCCAAATGTACCTGAATAAACAAATGAAAGCATATGGCCCTCCCGGTTCTATATTATTCCGTATTTTACATTAAATAATTGATATTAAATTTAACTAAGTGTCTTTATGTAAATATATAATTATTCACATTTTACTTGGTGAAACTTCCTTTACATTTACGAAACGTGAGTTAGCGTATAAACACCAAAAGCCAATTGCTGAATTTATATATATATATATATATATATATATATATATATATATATAATATATATATATATATAATATATATATATATTATATATAATATATATATATTACATACATATATATATATTATATATATATATATATATATATATATATATATATATATATATATATATATATATATATATATATATATATATATATATTATATATACAGTATATATATATGTATATATATATTTTTTTCATTTCATGAGAGCATATTATACAGTATATATAAATAAAAACAGAGTAAACGGAGAGATAAATGTGTATACAGTTCTAAGCCTCGGCTGAGAACAATCCACGAAAACCTCTATCAAGGGCCGGAAGGGACATTAAGGGGGAAGGGGGAGTTATGTGGTGAGTTATCTGCTCAACAGGTGGCGTTGTGTGTGTGTAAGTGTGAGAGTCCGAGTGTAGGGGGTGAGACAGTGAAGCACGGGAACGAGGTGGCTTCAGAGATGGGGTCGTTTCGGGCCATGAGTGAGCACCGTGCCTCATGTGAAGGCAAGATGGCAGGTGCTCGTTGTACTCTACGTGCTTCACATGTCTCACTCCCTAGACTGGAACAAGACCTCATGGGCTTCACTGTTCATTGTAAAGCGGTGAATGTTAAGGCTCTCAGCCTATGCCCGAGAGGAAGTAAGTTGGAATATAGGAAAAAAAAAAAAAAAAAAAAAATTTTTTGTTTTAGTTTGCTCCCTAGACCTCCATCAAGCTTAAAAAAACATCCCCAAGATTCCCTTTATAAATATGTGTACATTATTTTTTCAAACTGCCTGTTTAAACCCCTTCTGTACCGGCAATGTCTTTGTAATTGTATTCTAGCTCTATTTAGACGATTTTTTACGGTTTAGGAAGGATCAGTGATAGCAAGAAGGGATAAGTGAGATGGTCTGTAGCTTCTTAATTGCTATACGTCCGTCCTAAGCTGATTAAATGGTCTAATCATTTGCCAGATAGTTATGACAAGAAAGTCACCAGTACTGATTGGGTTAAACTTTATCAAATCTTCTGATGATAGCCTGAAAAAAACTGTCAAAATGCGTCACAATCTTCTAAGGGTTAACTGCGGTGATTTTTAATTAGAGTTCCTATTCCGTTTTCGATCTAGATTCTTGTGTTTCTCCTTCAAAATTATAGTTTCGGCTGCTTCCACTGAGAAACTTTTCAAGCGGGATTTTTAAGAGTACTGTATTAGCTATCGGGTTCTGCCTCGTTTGCCTCAGCAAGGGGGAGCTTCTTCAAAGAGAGAGAGAGAGAGAGAGAGAGATAATTGGGTTTGTTATGTAATGAAGGAGAATAGTTGAAACTAAAGATAATAGGTATGACATGGGTGGTCTATAATCTATTTGATATTAGTTCGAATTGATAACACAGTCAAAATAAAGTAGAAGTGCTATTTTTCGCATATACAAAGGTACTGCATAGTATACCCAACTCTGCGACATTGATTTATGAAATTGGCCTTTAGCCTCTTTAGCAAATTATATAATGTGAAGCTGGTGAAATAAATGTATAAATAAAGCCGACCTCAATCATAACATTACTCCTGACCATCGTGGCCATTGACCTTCACATTGACCTGTGATATATTTGTTTGAATAATGGTTATTATAATTGATGTAATGAACAACAATTTCAGTAATGTTGGTGAAATATGAATACCTAGTTTTGAGAAGATGAGAGGTTGACCTTTCTGTATGACCTTTACCTGTGACTGACTACTGGAATGTTTATATGACCTTCTGTATATATCAGGGTCCAGAGAATATAGGGTCTACCCACGCGCAGGTAGTTGGTCAAGGATCAAAGTATACAGTTTTTCGTCTGCTATAGCCACACATAGTTTGTCATGTTGGCAGCCCTGGTAGCCATTATCTCAGAGCCCGCCCACCTTATACAGGGTGTTTAAAAACGTGTTCCTGGACTTAGTTGTCAGACGGAAATATGAATATATTGCTCTATAATCTTTGACGTGAATATCACTTCGGAGATATTAAACACGTAATGTTATTGATAGATATACAAGAAATGCGAGAGTGAAAACGAAAATCAAAACGTCTACCTATATACGATATTTCAGTGGAATACAGGTCCATTTTCACACGTGGTAATATGTGGCTAATAATGTAGGATATGGTGATATCAATGTTGCAGTTGGTTTGCAGGTGTTCTGCTGATAAAAATACAAATAATAATAATAAATAAATAAATAAATAAAAATCACAAGTAAAGCCTCATTATGCTTCGAGGACTGACTCATAAAGCAATGGCGCTCGCAAGATGAGTAAAATTGCTGGGTTATTACCCTATTGAACACACAGGCTTCCTTACGTCCACGTTTAGGAATTATATTTGTGTGTATCTAAAGTAGACGAATATGGAGTGGCTATAAAAGATATTACGATATACACTTAACATTATAACATTCATAATAAATAATGAGTAGAAAGAGGAATCTAATAATACTTGTTAATTAATAAGTAGGTAAATATTGATATTTCACTTTCATCCCCAAGACTGGATTATATGTGATCCAAAGGGCAATGAAACGGAGGCGAGCGCCGGTTTGGGCTAGTGGAAAGGCTGTCATGGCTGCCAACATGACAAACCATGTGTGGCTATAGCAGACGAAAAACTGTATACTTTCATCCTTGACCAACTGTACCTGCGAGTGAGTGACGTCACAGTCCCCACGCTCTGCCTGAACCCCTCATATAAGACATCTTGTTTTTGTGATATATTGAACTATGCTTGTAAATAGAATCTTATTTAATGTTACAGGACAAAAGAAAACATTAAAATATATCTATCTATCTATCTATTGCCTGACGCCGTGATCCCCGAAGGGGTGGCCACGAACGAACCGCCCCCATGCACCTCTGTCCCCAGTCAGTCGACGCCCCTCCCCCCAACCAGCACCGCCTTCGTTCATGTAGTTCCTCACTCCATCCTTCCACCTCATATTCGGTCTACCTCTCCCCCTCTGTCCCTCCACCTCGCTCTCGTACACCCTCTTAGTCATTCTCTCGCTTTCCATACGTTCCATATGGCCGAACCATCTCAAGTTGTTCCTTTTCACACTTTCCAGCACATCTACCTCCACACCACACCTCCTTCTTACTTCCTCATTAGTCTGTCTATCCCTCCATGTAACTCCGCACGCACTCCTTAAGTAATTCATTTCCACTGCTCTCACTCTTGGTCTGAGTCTCTCAACCAACGTCCATGCTTCGCTTCCGTAAGTCAGTGTCGGGATTACCACACTGTCATGCAAGGACTTCTTCACTTCCATACTGACCACCCTATTTCTTGTTACTGCTTTTAGCGTTCCTACAACCCTCTCCCCTGTTGTACCCTCTCCCGCACCTCTTCATCCATAGTCCCATCTTTACTCAACACACTGCCCAGATACTTAAAAGAGTTGACGATCTCCATAGCCTGACCGTTCAGCTTCACCTCACACTCTGTGACTTCACCCCTTTCGAAGACCATAACCTTGCTCTTCCCCGTATTTACCTTCAAATTCCGTTTTTTCGCACACTGTTCCAAACTCATTTACCAGACCCTGCAACTCCCATTCATTATCACTCATCAGAACTGTATCATCCGCAAACAGCAGTATAGGTAGCTTCCACTCAATTCCCTCCCTTTTCAGCGATACACCAACATCCACTGCTCTTGATAGTATTTCTTTCATAACTCCATCCATATATACAGTAAACAACCACGGGGACATCACACACCCCTGTTTCAAACCAACATTCAGGTCAAAGAACTCGCTCTGCTCACTCTCCACACGTACTGCCGCCTTTGCACCCTCATACATGCTCTTCACTGCTTTCAGCAACTTGCCCTCTACTCCGTATATTCTAAGTACTTTCCACAAACCTTCTCTATCCACTCTGTCATATGCCTTCTCCAAGTCCATAAAGGCAACATACACCTTTTGTTTCTTCTCCAGATACTTCTCCACAACACAATTCAGGGTAAAAATCTGATCTACACATCCTCTTCCCTTCCTAAAACCTCCCTGCTCGTCGCCTATCTATTTCTCCGTTCTCACTCTTACTCTCTCAATCACTACCCTACTGTATACCTTCCCTACTACGCTTAGAAGACATATTCCTCGGTGGTTACCACACACTCCTCTTTCCCCTTTGCCCTTATATAGGGGGACTATTATGCCAGTCTTCCAGTCATCGGGTGCACTCCCCTTCTCCCATGCTAGTTTGCACATTTTCCATACCCATTCTATCACTATCTCACCACCATACCTCAACATTTCCCCACACACTCCATCTGTTCCTGGTGCTTTCCCCAACTTCACTCTTTTCATGGCTTCCCACACTTCTGACCTCCTGATCCCCACCTCCTCCTCCACTACTTCTCTTCTTCTCCCTCCCATTCCATATCCAGCTATGTTTGCTGGCTCTTCATTCCTTTCATTTAGCAACTCACTGAAGTACTCCCTCCATCTTTCGACTCTCTCTTGCTTCTCGGCTAGCATTCTCCCATTCTTATCTTTCACACCCTTACTGTTTCCCTTGCTACCTTCCCTAACTTTCTTGACTTCTTTCCAGAACAGTTTCTTACTCTCCCTCCATTTTACACTCAGATTCCTTCCAAATTCCTCATCTACTCTTCTTACTTTCCTTCACTACTCTCTTCACCACCCTCTTACTCTCCACGTACCTCGCTCGTTTCTGTCTCTCGGAATCTTCATTCCCTCTACTACCCAACCACTCTCTATATGCTTTCTTCTTTTCTTCCACAGCTATTCTTACCTCTTCTGTCCACCATGCTGTACCTTTCACTCCCCTCCCTCTTCTCCTCACTCCACACACCTCCTCACATGCTGCACAGATCTCATCCTTAAACACCTTGCTCATCTCCTCCACTTCCTCCATAACTTCCAGGTCGAACCCACCTAGTCGTCTTTCCACTGCTCTCCTGTACTCCTCCCTGACTTCCTCCTCCTGCAACCTCTCCACCCTCCTCACCATTCCACCCTCCTCTCGCCTCCCTCCCGCTCTCCTCACCCACTTCTTTTGTATCCTAACCTTAGCTACCACTACATAATGATCAGACAGACCCCCTCCAATACCCCTATACACCCTAGCATCCATCACAGATTTCTTCATTCGTTCATCCACACATACATAATCAATCAATGACTTTCGTTCCACCACTGTCTTATCCTTCATCGTCAACATCCGTTTCCACGTGTACCTGTGGATCATTCTGTGTCGGAAGAAGGTGTTGGCTATCCACAGCCTCCTCCCCACACATACGTCCACAAGTGCACTACCATTCCCATTCACCTCTGATGGTACCCCCCACCCTCCCACCACTCTTTGTACTTTGTACACTCCCTCAACTTTCCTATCACCCACCTTACCATTCATATCCCCAATCAGAAATATTCTTTCGTTCTTGTCAAACTTCTCCAGGCACGCCTCCACATTCATCCAGAACTCCTCTTTCTTTCTTTCAAGTATATCCTCTGTCGGGGCATACACGCATACAATCACCCACGTTTGTATTCCTACTTTCATTCTCACCCCCACAATCCTTGAACCCACAGACCCATACTCTCTTACACATTCCTTCCATTTGCTACTTACAAACAAACATGCACCTTCTCTCGCTGTTCCTTCACTCACTCCAGCACACACACCCATTCCACACTCCCACTCTCTCACATCTGAACCTTTCCATTTGGTCTCTGTCATTCCACATACATCCAGCCTGGCATTCACTAACACTTCCAGAACCTCTCTCTCAATATATCAAGCTTAGTATATTTTACAATTAAATGTGCATAAATATGAGGTAATATATTATGGATGATAGCGAGCATACCAATGAATAACATGTAGGCTATAGGCTACACCAAGAAAGTGCTTACATTAACTTCATATGAGAGAGAGAGAGAGTGGGAGTGGTTGATACCTGATTAGGGGCTACTTATTCCTAAGGAAGGGTATATTATAATGTAATTAGTGAAGGAACGGACACACACACAAACACGCACACAGACTTGTGTTTGTGTGTGTGGACAAGCGGTGATGTGTGTGTGTGTGTTGATCTGAGTGAAAATCTGTGAGTGTATGTGTGTATGGATAGTGGAAATGAGTGTTTGTGTATGCGTATCTTGCTCACCTTTATCATGACAAAAGGACTGCATTTTACAAACCATGAGTGTGTGTGTTGAATTCTACCTTGTCAGTGTTAAGCTGATAAATCTTTTTAATGCCCTATGAATTTTCCGCCTAGTCGAAGGGACACACACACGTACTTATGCACACTCACTCACACACACACACACACACACACACACACACACACACACACACACATACACACACACTCACGCACGCACATACACTTACGCACACTCACTAACACACACAAACTGTGTGTGCATGTGTCTGTGTGGGTTGGGATTAATTCTAGCTTGTCAATGTTAAGCAGAATAGTTTTCCTAACGTCATACACACACACACACACGCACTGCATTTTACAAACTGAGTGTGTGTGTGTGTGTGTGTGCGCGCGCGCGCGCTTTTGAATTCTACCTTGCCCATGTTAAGCTGATGATTGTTTCTACTGTCATATTACAAGCTGCCAAATTATCACACCCACATTAGAATTAGAATTAAAACAGCAAGCTACAAGGGCTATGTAAACAGCAAGCTACAAGGGCTATGTAAACAGCAAGCTACAAGGGCTATGTAAACAGCAAGCTACAAGGGCTATGTAAACAGCAAGCTACAAGGGCTATGTAAACAGCAAGCTACAAGGGCTATATACTGTATTCATTGATTAGTAAATGCAGACAATTTAATTTACCAGTTGATATACAGCTTGAATTGTTTAAAGCAATGGTTAGACCAGTTATGTTGTATGCTGCCGAGGTATGGGGACATTATGTTATTAGAAAATTAGAACAGCTTCATTTGAGGTTGTTAAAGCATACATTACATGTTCATAAGTATACTAGTAATGACATGTTGTATGGTGAACTTGGTGAATATCCTATAGACATAAATATTAAGTGTTCAATGATCGGTTACTGGGTGAGATTAATTACTGGTAATACAATATGGTAAGTTAAGTTATATAATGTACAAGTGTTTGTTACATTTGGATCAGGTTGGTGTTTATACATCACCTTAGTTGAATTGTGTTAAAAGTATTTGTAATGACTGTGGGATGTCTGGAGTCTGGTTGTCACACAATGTAATAACCCCAGCCTGGTTCAGATTGGCAATAGAACAACAGCTTAAAGATCAACGGATAACAAAATGGAATAGTAATTTGTCAAGTAGGGCCATTTGTAGTAGCTATAGAACTTTTACATTTGTCTTCAGTATGGAGGATTAACTTGTGAAATTGGATAAGGGAGAGAGACTAGCTATAAGTAAACTGAGCGCAAGTAATAATAAATTACCAGTTATTACTGGTAGACACAGACGTATTGATAGAGAAGACAGGGTATGTACTAAATGTAATGAGAATGTGGTGCGGGACGAATATAATTTATTGTTTATATGTCAAAATGAGGATATTGTACAGTTAAGGAATAGGTATATTTCTCATTACTACAAGCATAACCCAACACAGTATAAATATATACTGTTAATGAATAATACTAACTTAAAATGTATGAGGAATCTGTCACCTCTTCTCAAAAGAACGTTTACTATGTATAGATAGATCAAGTCTTAGGACATTTAATATAGTTCGTTTAAGATGTACCAGTGTATTTACGTGTACGCTAATTTAGTTAGCAAAGGCATATTGTACATGTGTAATATGTAAGGGGCTGTGCTCCATACTTTTTGTAAAAGTCTGAGCAAAATAAACTCAATTCAATTCACACACACACACACACACACACACACACACACACACACACACACACACACACACACACACACACACACACACTGTAATTGTCTCAACTTCTGATGTTGTTAGTTAAGCCTTTGAGTACCAGCTACGTGTGTTATATTGTATTCTAGCTAGGATATATTAATACGATATTATGCAGCTTCGGAAGGATCTACGGTAGTTAAAAAGGTTGGTTGAGATAGTTGGAAGCCATATTATTGCTAGAGGTCCTTCCTAATATGAATACAATGGTCTAATAGTGGCTACACAATAAAGAAAAGGACATCACCGGTACTTTATGGGTTAACTGTATAGTAACTAACATCATTGCTTTTATGCTATGTATTTCAAGATAGGTATCTTAGCATTCATAATTCCAAATCATTATCATACCACACTCAACTAGAATTATAAAACATCCGCTTTGTTTCACCTGTATGTTCGTGATTGAGTTCTCAAAGTGAATGAACTGACCGACCTCCCACTGACCCCTAGCCTCTGTCCCCACTGTGGGGAGAATGACGTCATGCGCGAAAGACAGCGTGTTTTCTTTGAGCGGTGGGTTGACCCTACATTCTCTGGACCCTGGTATATATGGCACGTGTAAGCAACAACGAATACAGTTATTTCCTTGAATTTTGAATATGCTTTAATAGATTACAACAATTTACCTTTGACTTTGACCTGTGACGTGACCTTTTATTATTATATTTGGCTACCTTGACCGTTGCTTTGGCAATTCAGTAATATATGACTACTTTAGTTACATTATTATAACTCGTATCTTGACCTTTTAACTTGATTTGTGTCCTTTGGAATATATATTTAAATGTGGCAATGATAATTCCAATGTTAACAGCAACTGGAATTTTGAATATAGGAAAACTTAATATTATAAAATATTAACTACATTCTTTGTCCTTGGCCTTTGAGCAAAACCGTTTTTTCCGAGACTGACGTCCGCATAGGCGAACCAGATATACCAGACAAACTATATGTTAGTATAGAAGTGCTACTAAAAATAATGTACTGACCATTGACTTTGATCTTACCCTATAAAATACAGATATATAATGTTTTCATCATAATACAAATCTAAACAACAACTTGTGTATTAAATATGGGGAAGCTTGAGTAATAATTTGTGCACGGTATACGGGCTGGATCTGTGAGCACGAAACCACTGGATCAAGTAATATTAGTATGGGCTACAGTTCATTCATTATAGGTAGGCCAGAAATCGTGATCCCTAACCTCTGTAACTCAAAAAGGGCTAGAACAAATGGGCTGCATATTCCCTGGTGGACCCTTCCTAAATGGTAGAAATATTACCTCGATTACACTAATAGTTTATGAATTGTAAAGGATAGTGGTCAAGGTTTTTGGTCTACCTATAATAACTGGACTCTTGTAACCTGATATCTGCTGCATTGGTCTATAACAAATGTTGTCTAAGTAACACCTTTGTAAGACAAACACAAGTTCATGGCCAATATATTAATGTTGTAATTAACGAACATTATACTTTGCTTTGTTAATCAATCACTAATCGTTCCCAAACCGGCAACTCCCTCCGAGAACAATACATAATGAGTCTCCCAAGATTAATTAAGAGAACAATACTAAGTACAGCACGTTTTGATAAGAACAATAGGTTACGGATTTCTGTCAATCAACAGGAGAGAATATTTATCGTTGTTTTGTATTGTATTTTAGCTCAATATAATGCATTTAAACCCCCATTATACCGGCGAGGTCTTTTTATTCTTATTCTAGCTATATTTAGACGATTTTGTGCAGTTTAAGAAGGATCTGTGGTAGTAAAAAGGGTTAGATGAAATAGTTCGAATCCTTTTAATTGTTGGATGCCCTTTTTAAACTGATTATAATCGTCTAATAGTAGCCACAATAAAGTTAAAAGGATGGCACTGGTACAGAAAGGGTTAACTATGTACTAGCCAACATGATTAGTTCATTTAGGAAACGGCCTATCGGATTAAGTATGAAGAGCCAGACCACCATAGCTGTATTCGGATTATTGCCTCTAATGGGAACCGACGTGAGGCTTATTACCGCTCATCTAATCCTTGTTGTTGTTGTTAGACTGGATTAACTGAAAGAGTTGTTAGTGGGGAGAGAGACCAGGAAAGAGAAGGATTTGGAGCGGCTGGCGGATTGACAGCGTCCGACAGAGGCCTTTGGTATTTTGCAAAGCTTGTTTTTTGTACGTGTGTGTGTGTGTTTGTTTTGAGTGGGGAGTGCAAAAAAGAATCTTTCGTTGTACATGTGCCGTCAATATCTCCTTTCATAATGCAGATGTATTTTGTGTAGTGTTAGGCTTGTTGTCCATGTTTTCTTCTCGATTATTAGGTATAGGATTAACCCCTTCTGTACCGGCGACGTCTTTCTATTTTTCTTCCAGCTATACTTAGACGCTTTTTGTTGCAGTTTAAGAATGATCTGTGGTCGTAAAAGGGGTTAAGAAACATAGTTCGAAGCCAGTTGACTGCTGGAGGCCCTTTTTAAAGTGAGTAAAATAGTCTAATAGTAGCCAGAATGTAGTTAACAGGACGGCACCAGTACTGAAAGGGTTAAACAAGCTTGCAACCCATCAACAATCATGGCCATATTTTGGACGGTGAGAATAATATTAACGATTAGACTTAGAGGATAACTGTTCTATCAAATAATTATTTGTATATTAATACACATAAATGGTGCAAATAATCTTTCAGCTTAAGTCACATACGATACTATATAATACTGTTTACTAAGTCACATACGATACTATATAATACTGTTTACTAAGTCACATACGATACTATATAATACTGTTTACTAAGTCACATACGATACTATATAATACTGTTTACTAAGTCACATACGATACTATATAATACTGTTTACTAAGTCACATACGATACTATATAATACTGTTTACTAAGTCAAAGATAACAGACATTAGATAGGTATATTATATAGGCTATCTGGAACGAATGGGAAGCTAGAGAATGACTATGAGAGTGTACGAGAGTGAGGTGGAAGGAAAGAGAGGGAGAGCAGACCGAAACTTAGCTGGAAGGATGGAGTTGAGAAGTATATATGTGTGAACGCGGTGTTGGATGGGAGGAGGGTGTCGGCTGACAGGGGACAGAGGTACATTGGGGTGATTCATTCGTGGCCACCCCTTTGGGGATCATGTCATTTGGCAGTAGATAGATAGCAAAATAAATTAGTGTCTAAGATATTGAATAGTTTGTACGAGCACAAATCTAGGAAGTAAACACTATAGCTGCGCAGTTTAAATGATAAGAGACAAGATAGACACGTAAGAGGCGTGGCTGGTTCGAGCAAAGGGTACAATATATTGGGGAACAAAAGTGTAGATGGAAATAGAAGCTGAGGGCGAGGGTGGAGGAGCAGGTCTGGGGGGAGATATGAGTCCGAGTTGTTAAGCTGCCAAGTGGCTGATTGAATAAAGTAAGCGAATAAACTGTGTGTATGATATAAAACGAGAGAACTGGTATTTATAACTTTGTGTTTCCTATGTGTATGTAAGAGACAAAAGGCAAATCTGCCTGTAACAAGTGTCTCCCTTAAATTGAAAAAAGTGAACGAGCCAAATTAAGGGCAGTTGGTGGTGATCTTAAAAAAAAAAAAAAACACAAACAAACAAAAATGTACTGGAAAGAAGTGTGGTGTGCTTGTTTAGTGTAATGATATGAATAGAAGGAGAAGGTAGCTGAATTCCTCTTAGTGTAGGTGAAATACAAACAGAAACAGTAAGGGAAGCCAGACAATGAAACAGGGGTTCCAGCAACTCTTTATCACAGGTTGGGAGAGAGGTTTCCTGACCAGGATTCTAACCCACTCACTTCAGATATATTTGGGAGAATTGGGCACTGTAACCACTCGGCCATGAGCGAGTGGTTACGGTGCCCAACTCTCCCAAACATACTTTGAATGAGTGGGTTCGAATCCTGGTCAGGATACCTCTCCCCCAACCTGCCCGACATTATCCTTATCCAATGCCTATGAGGTCTCCCCCTGGGTATTGATGTGAACAATGGTTAATAAAATGTTATCCGTGAAGTGCATACAGTGAGTAGGTCCTGCACTTATGCCATTATATTAAGGGTAGGTTTTTAGTTCACTCCCTAGACCAGCATTTCCCAACCTGGGGGAAATTTCCCCCTGGGGGGAAATTTGAAGCTACCAGGGGGGAAATAATTACATGATTACACTGCCTACTACTACTACTACTAGCAATAAAAAAAAAAAATCGGAGATGGATTTTCTCATGCCCGAGAGAGAGAGAGGAGTGTAGTCACAGTGTGTTTCTACTACTCTTTCCCTTGTCCACATGAAGGGGGAAATCTGGATGGTTGAACTGGTTGGAGGGGGAAATGACAGAAAAAAGGTTGGGAATCGCTGCCCTAGACCCTCATCAAGTTTAAGATAATACCCCCAAGACCTCCTATCGATATAAATGTGTACATTTTTCGGTAGAAAAATGTCCCGACCGAAGACCGATTCCTCCTATATTACAGACTCGCTATCGTTCGCCAGGAAAAATATCGACACCTAAACGGCACGAAAGGTTTTGAAATTGACGAGAAACGGGGCGAAAGGTCTTAAAATTGCCAAACTAATGGGGCGAACGTCTTGTAATTTTAAAACTAGTGCTACTAAACATGTGAGAGAATAGGTTAACACAAAACAAAATTAAAATAATATCTCCCTTAAAATGCCGAATTAGTTGACGGAGCTAATTCAATTTATTATTTAATATATCATTCAAACGAGATAGATTCACACGTATGTTAATTTAATCACAGTATTAGGATTTTCCGAATACGATAGATTCGTACTTATGCTTAACCCCTTCAGCACGATGACGCATGTTTACCTTTTATGCTGGCTTAAATTAGACGATGATGTGCATTATAAAGGACCTATGTTATACAGAGGGTTTATTGACGTCGTATGCACCCCTTTGAGTCCTAGAGGTGTATTATAAGCTAAACAAAATTGTCTAATGGTAACCAGAATATGATGAAAATAACCAAATGGTGGTGAAGGGGTTATTAACAGTATTTGGAAGTTTTTGTCATTTACTGTCCAAAGAAATGTTATGTATATCTATCCTAAATTATTTATTATCATTGGTTAACGATAAACGTTTTATAATTTATCCATCAATTCCGAGTACGGATTAGATTTTGAAGAACGAGTCAGAGTAAGAGGCCAAAGTAAATATACTGCGCATGAGATTTTATGGGCACATATTGACAGTCCCCCTCCTTGCTAGATATTCCTTAGTGAAACATTCTTTCCTTTATGGCTCTTTAACGGGGGAATGTTGGGTTTTCTGGCACCCCTTCTACCTTATGTTTAGCCCATTAGTTTTCCGACTTTAGACTGGGGTCGATAATAGGCTTTTATGGGAACAAGTTCACCATATTGGCTATTATATCCGCCATAGTATATACCTAATACTGGGATATATGTACAGTTGGCCACATAAGTTATGTTCCTCGTCGTGATCTTATGTAGGAAACTAAATTAGTATGAATGAATTGCGAGTGTTTTTTTGTTTTATTATCAGTTGACTAATCAGATGAGTTAACCGCTGGTTAAGAAACTACACTCGTAATTAAATCATAGGTATTATATTTCCATGTTTACAATCACGGAGAGGATCAGAACTTATGTGGCCAACTGTACCTTCCACGATTATATTTATGCTTCCTTTGGTTTTATTCACGATGTTCAGTACACTCTCAAGTAGTAATACATACACACCAGTTTAATTGCTTGGACCTTAAAAGCCAAACTCCAAAGTATTTTGGAAATTAGATAGCGCTGTATTTTCTCGTTTTGGTATTATATATTCAAAGGGGGTAGATTTTTAATAACTCGTGAGTATACCCTCTAATTCAGGTATAATATAGCTTCGCGGATATCCACCGTTTGAAGTTTAATTCCTTGAGGATCTGTGTTGCTTTATTTCTGGCTATTATTGGAAGTTTTTATTCAGATTAAGAAGGGTAGGCTATACCGGTATGGCAGTCAGATGAGTGATCGAGACAGTCTTTACTCTTTTAACTCTCAAAAATAGTTCCTAACCTGTATAAAATCTTCTGATGCTAGCCAGAATAAACTGTTGTAACGCGTCTCAAAAGAGTAACAATAATGTTCAAAGCGAGGTATAATGCATGGCGAACACAGTAAATGTGTTAGTCATAATTCTCCCTATCGACAGCTACAGATAGCGAGGCTCGTATGGTATCTGGAGAACGCCACTTCCTGTGAACTCTCTGCCGGTCACTCACTACGTTATTTCCTGCAACCAAGTGTGGCTGGTATGTCCAGCCAATACGCTAATGTTGTGAACGTTTACTTATTTATTCTATGTTTATGTTTATATATATATATATATATATATATTATATATATATATAAGTGGGGAGATTGTAGGCACCAATCGATGAGAGCTAGACCCAGGTGAGGTTATAGGCATGTGATAAAGAGTCGCTGGAACTCCTGTTTCATTTGCTTGGCCTCTCTTACTGATTTTCTGTGTGCCTCATTTACACTGAGAGCAATCCAGCTAGCTCTCACAAAGACCTTCTCCTCCTATCCACTTCACTACACTAAACATGCACACCACACTTCATTCCTCCACACCAAAAATGTTTAAAAATTATGAATTTTAGTCCAGCCTCGGAGTCCCCACGGGGAGGGGGTCCATAAATGCCCCCACACCCGACCGACCATCCCCTGACGACCCCACAAAATTACCTGGACCTCGGCCTGTTACTCTTTCTATTGATTTCTGCAACATTTGCGGACTTTCCTCTAACTTTCACTCTGTTGAACACCATCTCTCCTCCTACAAACCTGATCTTCTCTTCCTCACCGAAACTCAGGTGTCTGTAGCAACATCCAGCAGCCCCTTCTCTGTATCCTCCTACTTTCTCAATCCTTGTTTCAAAACCAAAGGCGAATGTTGTGCATATGTGCACAACAAACTCACTTGCTCTCGTGTTCCCGATTTCGACTTCTCTGAATTCTCAACTTTATGGCTCAAACTTTCCTATCATTCTCTTACTAAATATTTTTGTGCTGCCTATCTTTCCCCTAACTCTACCAACATTTCCAAATTCTTTGACTATCTAAACTCTACAGTGGAACACATTCTATCTATTTCTCCTTTCTCAGAAATCTCCATCTTAGGAGATTTCAACGTTCACCACCGCCAATGGCTCTTCTCTCACACTACTGACCCACCTGGTGAACAAGCCTATGTCTTTTCTATCATAAATGACCTAGAGTAGTTAGTTCAGCAACCCACCCATATCCCGGATCGCATCGGAGATCGGCCCAACATTCTTGACTTGTTTCTAACTTCTAACCCTTCTTCTTATACTGTCGATCTTTTCTCTCCTTTGGGCTCCTCCGACCATAAACTTATCTCTGTCAACAGTCCTATCGCTCCAGTAATGCCACCCGATCCTCCTAGCCAGCGGCGCTTGTGGCACTTTGGCGCTGCCGACTGGGAGGCTCTCCGGCAGTACTTCTTTGATTTCCCATGGAATTATTTCTGCTTCCGTGGCCGGGGACCTTCGGAGAGTACTGAACGCATTACCGAGGTAATACTATCGGGCATGGAAGCATACATTCCATTCTCTTTCTCTCAGACTAATGCTAAAAAATCTTGGTTTACTCACGCCTGTTCTACTGCTGTCCGCAATAAGTAGGAAGCTTTCAAACGGTACCGACGCATTAAAACTCAAGACTCTCATTCTTCCTATGTTTCTGCCCGGAATCAAGCCAAATCTGTTCTTCGACTTGCCAAACACTCTTTCATCAATAATAAATGCACCGAACTATCCAACTCTAGCTCTTCCCAAGCTTTCTGGCATCTAGCCAAAAACCTCTCCAACAATTTCTGTTCCTCATCTTTCCCTCCCCTTTCCCACTCTGATGGCACAACCATCACTTCTTCCTCTGACAAAGCTAAACTCTTCGCTCAAACTTTTGCTAGAAACTCCACCTTGGATGATTCCGGTGCTATTCCTCCCTCTCCACCTTCCTCTCTCTTACTTATGCCTAATATCCTAATCTCTTCTAAAGATACATTCTACCCTCTCTTGGCTTAATACTAATAAGGCATACGGTCCAGACGGTGTTCCTCCTGTTCTCAAAAACTGTGCTTCCGTGCTGACTCCCTGCCTAGGCAAACTCTTTCGTCTCTATCTATCCTCTAACGTCTTCCCTTCATGGTGGAAGTTTGCTCACATTCAACCTGTCCCAAAGAAGGGTGACCGCTCTCAACCCTCCAACTATCGTCCAATTGCTCTCATCTCTTGTCTTTCTAAAGTTTTTGAAACTATTCTTGCTTCCAAATTTCTTAAGCATTTCTCTTCTCATAATCTGCTCTCAGATCGCCAGTATAGCTTTCTTAAGGGTCGCTCTACTGGTGATCTTCTTTCATATCTTACTAACTCTTGGTCATCCTCCTTTCAGGACTTCGGTGAGATTTTTTCTATTGCACTAGACATATCGAAAGCCTTCGATAGAGTCTGGCACAAATCTTTAATTTCTAAACTACCTTCCTTCGGTTTCTATCCCTCCATCTGTGCCTTTGTCTCTAATTTCCTTTCCGGCCGTTCCATAGCCGCGGTTGTGGACGGCCATCGTTCACTTACTCACCCTATATACTCCGGTGTTCTCAGGGCTCTGTTCTATCTCATATTCTCTTTCTAATTTTTATCATTGATCTCCTCAACTGTACCTCAATTTCCATCCATTCATACGCAGATGACTCAACCTTACACTACACCATTAGTTTTTCAGAACGCTCCAGCCAGCAATCCATCAACGACAAACGTAATGAAGCCATAAAACTCTTAAATTATGATCTAAATACTATCTCCAATTGTGGCAGAGAAAACCTTGTTACCTTTAATGCTTCCAAAACCCAATTTCTCCATCTATCTACCCGTAAGGAACTCCCAGCAGACTATCCCTTATTCTTCAACAATACAAAAATCAATCCTTCATCTTCTCTCAATATTCTTGGTGTCTCTTTTTATTCTGCTCTCAGTTGGAAGGACCATATTACCAGTCTTGCTAAGGCAGCCTTGCAGAAGCTGGGTGTGCTCAACCGCCTTAGGGGGTTCTTTTCCCCTGCACAGCTTCTTGCTCTGTACAGGGGCATAGTGCGTCCTTGTATTGAGTATTGTTCACATGTGTGGGGAGGTTCCTCTCACACCGCTCTCCTAAACAAAGTTGAAAGGAAGGCCTTTCGTATCATTAACTCCCGTCCACTCACCAACTCTCTGCAAACTCTCTCTCTCCGCCGCAATGTTGCATCTCTCTCGCTATTTTATCGCTACTATAATAATCAGTGTTCCTCAGAGCTTTCCCAGTGTATACCACCTCCTTTACGTAGGGCACACGTGGTACCCGTTTTGCAACTCAATCCCACCCCTACTCTGTGCAACTTTCCAACCCGAGAGTGAAACGTTACTCTCAAACTTTCTTCTACTCAACAGCTGAGCTCTGGAACTCTTCCCAGAATCAGTCTTTGCCTCTTCCTATGACTTAAATTGCTTCAAACTCCGTGTGTCCAGGCATTTTGGCTCGAACGTCCCTTGATTTTGGCACTGTCACTCTTTCAACTATGGGGGAGGCACTTGCTATAGGCAGTTCTCTCTTTTGCCTCCATCAATCACATAGAAAAAAAAGAATATATATATACTGTATATATACGGTATATATATATATATATATATATATATATATATATATATATATATATATATATATATATATATATATATATATATAACAGTATATACTGTATATACAGTATATATATTTATTTATTTAATATTATTTTTGTTTTAAACTTCACCAGCCGGGATATGCAATATCTGATGGTGTACCTTGCCTTCACATATATAATACTGGTACATTCTATTATGTACTTAAAATACACACATATATTTAATGAATTGGTTTACTTAATCATTTGATTTGCGAAAATATCTATAGTTCTACGAACTTTTGAGAGTTACTGCACACATGGTAGTAACTGACCTCATTTGTTTCTTTACTCACATATAATATTGTGTCGATGTTTTTAATTATAATTGCTTAAGTTGCATATCAATACACATAGGGAATATAGAGGCTAGGGATCGGTATTTATATATGTTCAGTCACCCCCATAAGTTCTGATCGTGTGTGATTTTTAATTGGGAAATTTGAATTAACATTGAATTAAATTTGCACTTGGGTATACTCAACTCAAACAATTCGATTAATCACTTAATATATTAACTAATATCGTTCCTAACACCAATAACTCCCAATGAACTTGATGAAAGCATATGATTCTTCGGGGATTCGTACCCAGGTCACCACATACAGAATGTACACGCTTTAACCATTATGCTACCAAGACAGTTATGATTAAGTACATGAATACGATTAATATCCATTTATATAACGAAAACATACACTTGTAACTCGATCCTTTAAATGTAATATCCTAGTTATAATCCAGAAGAGGAATATAACTTGTGACTATACAAACTGACCCATATTGGTTGCATAAACAAAAAAACTTGCGTGTTCCTCGCTAAGGGGTCGACCCGCTACATCTCCACCCGCTGATAAAGTTGACCTCTTGAGTCCGAGCCTAATCTGCAAACCATTTTTGTTTTCTTTAATCCTGTCTGTACGGGCAACGTCTTATTAATCTCATCCTAGCAATATTTAGACGATTGTGTGCAGTTTAAGAATAATCTGTGGTAGTAAAAAGGGTTAATTGAGATAGTTTGAAACCCGTTAATTGCTGGAGGTCCTATTTAAACTGAATAATATCTCTAATTTCCTTTCCGTCCGTTCCATAGCTGCGGTTGTGGACGGCCATAGCTCACTTCCTCATCCTATCAACTCCGGTTTTCCTCAGGGCTCTGTCCTATCTCCCATTCTCTTTCTAATTTTCATAAATGATCTTCTCAAGTGTACCTCCAGTACCATCCATTCATATGCAGACAACTCTACCTTACACTAATCAATTAGTTTTCCTGAACGCCCCAGCCAGCAATCCCTCAAAGACAAACGTAAAGAAGCCATGCAACATTTATCTTCTGATCTAACTACTATTTCCAATTGGGGCAGAGAAACCCTTGTTACCTTTAATGCTTCCAAAACCCAATTTCTTCATCGGTTACTACCCGTTCAGAACTCCCAGAGGACTATCTCTTACACTTCAACAATACAAAAATCAATCCTTCACCTTCTCTCAATATTCTCGGTGTCTCTCTTTCTTCTGCTATCACTTGGAAAGACCATATTACCAGTTTTGCTAAGGCAGCCTCCCAGAAGCTGGGTGTGCTCAACCGCTTCAAGGGGTTCTTTACCCCTGCACAGCTTCTTGCTCTGTACAGGGGCACGGTGCATCCTTGTATTGAGTATTGTTCACATATGTGGGGAGGATTCTCTCACACCGAACTCCTAGACAAAGTAGAAAGGAAAGCCTTTCGTATCATTAACTCCCACCCACTCACCAACTCTCTGCAATCTCTCTCTCTTCGCCGCAATGTTGCATCTCTCTGACTATTCTATCGCTACTATAGTAATCAATGTTCCTCAGAGCTTTCCCAGTGTATACCACCTCCTCTACGTAGGGTACGTGGTACCTGTCTTGCAACACAATCCCACCCCTACTCTGCGCAACTCTCCAACCCAATAGTGAAACGTTACTCTCAGACTTTCTTCTATTCAACTGCTGAGCTCTGGAACTCTCTCCCAGAATAAGTCTTTCCCTCTTCCTATGACTTAAATTGCTTCAAACTCTGTGTGTTCAGGCATTTTGGCTCGAACGTCCCTTGATTTTGGCCCTGTCACTCTTTCAACTCTAGGGGAGGCACTCGATACAGGGAGTTCTGCCTTTTGTCTCCCTCACTCACATAGAAAAAAAAAAAGTAGTAGCGAAAAATGACGACGATGGTATAGAAGAGGTTAACGGAGATTAATTGCATGCTAGTAGCTTGCAGCGCTGACTTGACTGGTTTCTTCAGTAGACCAGAAAGTGATGACTCGCCTAATGAGGTATGTTGGCACTTACACATTTTTTCTCTCCGACATTTCACCTCCTCACCACCACCACCACCACTCTCTCCACCACCACCACCACCACCACTCTCGGACGCCCACATAGTTCTCTGTGTGTCAGGCTGTGTTTATGGCTGTTAAGGCATTCCCCGCACTGATCCTCACCTGTTTCCCATCGCTTTGTTTTGACCTGGGATCTTGCTGCCCTTGTCAGAGTGCTTCTGGTATTGACGAATTTACACACAATTGTTTTTTTTTTTGGGGGGGGGGGGGTATACCAGAATGACCCAAGTCAGCATCTTAGTGGCGAAAGGAACACAGACGTAAAGTAGCTCTCCCCGAAATATGTTCTCACAATCAGTTGTTGTTTTCTGGTATGTATACGAGGCAAGGATGAACGAGAGAGGGGTTGTCGCCCAGAAATATATCCCATCCAGTGACATTCCTGCGCGACGAACGTGAGCTATATTTATCCCTGGCACTTCTGATGATTAATCTTCCGTTCGAGAGCTCCCAGGTCGAAAACGTATTGGACCCTATTTCGCATTTCTGAACGCAGCCAAAACTTAAACCCTCGCTACATAAGTTCCGAAATAGACGAAACTTATAGCGGCTCCCTTTGTTCTCCCGAGCGAGGCGTGCAATTTATGTTATTCGGATGCAACTGCTCTCATGATATTACCGTCCCCCCGGGTTTGTTAAGCCTCCCGGGACGCGGAGAACTGTATTTGGAATATAGAGCAATGAGAAACAACACACTAATGTCTCATAATGCTCTCATATACATCCTGCATTTGGAATATAGAGCTTTGGGAAACAACACTCTAATATATCCTGATACTCTCATATCCGTTTTGAATGAGTAATATACAACAGTGAAGATTAACACTAATGTATTCTGTTATTCTTATATACGTACTGCATTTGGAATATAGAGCAAAGATAAACAACGATCCAATGCAATTTGTTACTCTCTTGTACGGTATCCATATTGCATTTGCAATATAGTGCAATGTAATAAAATCCCATCCTAATGTATCATATAATTATATAGTATACTGCATTTGAAATATAGAGGGGTAATATGAGCACTGACACACCTCACGACTCTTGTATACATATTGAATTTGGACTACAGTGTATAATATTATAGCATGAGCAACAACACTGCACCATGCTGCTCATATGTACAGTCTACAACAGAACTTGTTGTCATGGCCTGAGGCAATGTGTTAGTTCACTTATATTTTAAAAGAAGGCCCTGTAATCGCTTCTAATAAAAGGGGGCGGGGTTAATATAGAGGTTGGAAGGAGGAGGAGTCAAACGTGTGTGTGTGTGTGTGTGTTCGAGAACAGCACGCAGAATAAGTTTATTTTAACATAACACACAGGCTATATTATGAGATTAGCTCATGCCGGATCACAAATAACTGCCTTCGTGGTGTAATGCATAAGGTGTTGATATTCGGTGTGAGCGTCCTGGGTTCGAATCCACGGACTGCCACATGTGTTTGTAATATTTCATTAATTGATTTTAGGAGTAGAGTTGGTTGTTGGATAGAACATAATAATAAGTAACAAACATCAGGTGTTGCGTTATTTATGGAATTTAATATACAGACAATCAAGTTTCTATCCTTCTAACTTCCCATTCCCCCCTCCTCCCCTTCTCTCTGCTGCCTTCCCCTATCTCCCCCCTTCTCTCTTTTTCTCTCCCCCTTCTCTCTCCTAACCGAATATATAATTTTCCTCATCATCGTGTTCAAAGCTGTCCATAAAAATTACTTTGGTGTTTTAATAATACTGTTCTTTTTACCTTTACTGATTCTCAATTATTAACTCGTATTCTATTCTTTACCTTATACAATGTGTTATAGAAAATAAATAGATATGCTCCGTTGCAACACACTCAAAGTTGCCAACCTTGGCGTCCTGGTTAGTGTGAACAATCGTATAAATATATAAGTAATTGAAACGGGATGTTACAATCCACGCATCAAGACAAGTTGGATCACTTTGTAATCTAGCTTGGACCAAGTTATAACCAAATATATATATATATATATCATAAAGACAAGATAATATCGGCTCAGTTAGAGAAAACACTTTAGATGAGCCGAAACGTGTTTCTTTGTAATACAAACAAATGTTGATATTAAAGTAAATATTTGTTTTCTTTCATACCACTATTCACAGCACTGTGGTTGACCAATTCATAATCTACCTTAACATGTATTATGACACACTATGATTATTTCATTATACTTTTCTCAGTGAATTCTTAATTACTAGCTTAATTACTGTGGCTTCCCATTATCAGTAAACAGTTCGGCGCTACCCATTGTAATGATTTACTATAAAGTAAGTCATCGAATTGAACAATTAACGATAATCCAAGCAATCTGGTTATGTTGTTTTAAAGTTGATGTAAATTGTTTAGGCTTTTATATTTTTACTTCGAATAATTATCCTCCAAACATAATTAAAAGTATACTATAGCTCTGTGTATGTTACCTTGAATTTAATTTAATATGTATTATTTCATCATCATTATGTTACGGTGAACATTGGAAACACATACACATTATATAATATATATAAAGGGTTCTTAAATGTAAACATTTACAATTTATATTTATGCAATCAATATGATCTCCACCCACAAGCTGCATCAACTACCTCCTGTATTCTCGTTGGAGCAGATTTATAAAAAAATCCAACTTATATTAGGGCGGCGACGGATTCCCCCCCCCCCCCCCCTGCCCCCCGATCCCACTCCTACCGCCCTTTCCAATCCTAACCTGGGCCACATTCCACTACATGACATGATGGCCCACAAATTCTCTATTGGGTTCATGTCACACACCCTTGAGGAATAGGATAACTAGCGAGGCAACGAGCAATAGGTCGTTGCCTCGCTAGTTATCTTATTCCTAATCAATATATGTTTGTTATTTTAGTCATCCCTAACATTTATTATGTATATGTAAATTCAAAACAATCGCATAGTATTAATCTGCGTATTTTAGAGGATATCATTTACGTCCTTGAGAGAGAGAGAGAGAGAGAGAGAGAGAGAGAGAGAGAGAGAGAGAGAGAGAGAGAGAGAGAGAGAGAGAGAGAGGTGGTAGGGAGGGGAGAGAAAGCGGGTGAAGAAGGAGAGTTGGGGTGAAACGGAGAGGGGAGGAGGGGGAATGGGAAGTGCGAAGGATATAAATTTGATTGTCTGTATATTAAATTCCATAAATAATGCAACATCTGATGTGTGTTACTTATTTGTGATCCGGCATGAGCTAATCTTATAATATAGCCTGTGTGTTATGTTAAAATAAACTTATTCTGCGTGCTGTTCTAGAACACACACACACACACACGTTTAACTCCTCCTCCTTCCAACCTCTATATTAACCCCGCCCCCTTTTATTAGAAGCGAGTAAAGGGCCATCTATTAAAAAATAAGTTAACTAATACTTTGCCTCAGACCATGACAGCAATTCTGTCATAGACTGTACAGTGTTCTAGCTCTGATGGGTGTGGCCTCAAATGTATGAATAGTAAGGCAGAAATACAATGATACACGGGGAAGTTAATGAATTAGCAAAACAATAAACCAATCCTATAATCAATAAATGCTAAAGCAAATAATAATACTCAAATGACAACCATGTCATTTCAACAAAAAAGCTGCAAATATTTAAATCATATCTTTTATATCTTGGTATAAATCCATTTTCCACATGCACGATTGTGATTGCAGACATGATCCAATAATATATAATGATTTACTCTATATATTAGGTATATTGTATATACGGAACAAAATAGAAGGGAATACTTTTCGTATTATAATAAATTATCAACACTCGGTTACACTTTCAAATTTGCTATTTATATAAATATAAAGGTATAGTATATAACACTTGAAGTGAAAATAAATGACTAAACTGCAAATTATTTAGAACTATTGCAAAATATATTCATAACAACGGAAGTTCAATGAGGCTTGAGTGACAAACGTTCGCTGTATACATGAAGATAAGACTGAGTGAGAATTGGTATAAATGAACATTGTAGCGAAATTAACTACTCCGGAACACATTGTAATGATATATTAACGTTCCAATATTGTCTGTGAATTAAAGCAATAATATAAAACTACATTGCAAGTTGATGTATTTGTATTTATATTTGTGTGTTTCTTTAATATACAGTATCTAAGCATGTGTGTGTACAGTCGCAATCCCTAAAAGTAAGCCCCCCTCGACTCAAGAAATATTGGTATCCCGGGTCTTTCTGGATGACAGGTAAACGTGGCACAAACGAATACTCCACTCCGATTTAGCACAGGTGGCTAGAACAGCAAAATGAACCCTTGACGGTTTTGATGTATCAACGTTAGTTTTTGCTTTCCATTGCAATCAGTTCTTTAAAGGTCAGCCAAATAAAATATTGGGCTTTATTTGCGTATAAACAATAATTCGCAAACATCTTCCTCACACGGCTATATTTAGCTTGAAACGAATGAAATTCGAAATAATTCAAACAAATTTCTCAAAGTGTCCGAAGCCTACAAGTTCAAAATAGAATAAACTGTTTAAGCAATACTATTTATAATAATATGACTATTTTTTTAACGAAGGACATAATACAATACAGTATATCGCAACCCGAAGTCACAAGACCTAGTCGAGTTCTTCCGAAATACAATGCTTGATTATTATACCCCGGGTAATTCTATTTCGTATTATAAAACCTTGCTAAAGTGCTTTCCTAAATATATAATTAAATATATTTAAACAGCTTTAATGTGTTATATAGGGCTTAGTCCATACATAATCAGAAAGATCACTATTTGTTTGTGCTAATTCCGTTCGTGATGGATTAGGGAAGCCTTTCTGTGAGGTTTAATAATATGGCAGTAAATTCTGAATAAACATTATCCATCATGCAACACATGTCTACTATTTGCGACAATACAAAACCTGGGCAATACCTGACTACCGTAGGTAAAACGAAATGTCACATATTGCCAAAATGTATGCGCACTCAACACAATTTTGTCCTACTTCATTCATGATTAATTATTTTTGCAGGTTACCTGATCACCTTATCGATTTTTTGCTCCTTCCCTCTCACTTCCTCTCACACAGCAGTGTTGCAAAAGTACCATTAACAATTACCCAATCTAACATATGTAGTGAAGTATATACAGTATATGTATTTGTTATATGTGTATGAGGGAGACAAAAGGCAAAACAGCCTGATACGAGTGCCTCCCACAGAGTTAAAAGGGTGTTAGAGCCAATATCAAGGAACGGTAGAGTCCAAATGCCTGGATACACTGAGTTTGAAGGCATTTAAGTCATAGGATGAGGGTGTGGGAAATAATGATTATCCCACAGCACAGGTGACTGAGAAGCCTGTGAGTGATTTGTTCGTGTCCACCCCCTCACTAGGATTGAGGCGTCGTGCAATGGATAAATAGTGAGCCAGTATATTGCTACTAAATATATTATATGAGGACAATTATGCATATGAGACATATGAAGCCATTGAAGCATTCGACGATCGTATTGAGCTTAATCAGTTGTGTGAATATGTAAATAGTTGAATATAATCTGGGTTTATTAGTATAGATTAGTGTAAGTACATTGTATAATATAACCTATGTCGGAAATATCCTTACGGTAACGAAAACTGAACTACCGTAATTATTATTGATATTTCGCTAGTGTTCGAATTGGGCATAGAACTTAAAAGGGCTCTTTTCAGCCGTATATTTTCACAATGTTTCGACGTATATCAAAATGATCGGAGCTGAATTACTAGCAGACAAGCACGGTAGGAATCAGTTCAAGGAGAGGCGACTCTCTGCCTTTGGTTGTTTGCCCCTGATACTTACCCCATCTAACGTCAAGCACCCATCAATAGAGAACGGTTAATTTCGAACAGTAACTATACAGTTTATACCCCTCAATAGAGAATGTACCGTTCTTAAGAAAACGGTTATATTCGAGCTATACCTACTGTATATAGTTTCCAATATATATATAGGCTACCGCTTGCAGTACTCAATATCTCATATTTGTTCACATTCCATAATAGCTCTTATAGGCTATGTCTAAATAGTAGGCTACTGTTGTCACTCATGATGTTTAATTGTGATCCCCATTCTGTCATTATCATTATTGTCCTACCTTATAGTCCATATGCTACTACAACTAAATATATTGTGCTACATTGCATGTAGCCTATACAATCTAGTATTTGTGCAGCAACTTCACCTTTTTCTGTATAAAATACTTTATCTAATATAATAAATGTGTTATATGTGTAGGTTATTCAACGTCTATATCTTGTATTGGTTTTGTTCCTTACATTTAAATTTGTATCAGTACCTGTATGGATTTCGTCCACATATGTTCCCCATAGTGTTCGTACGTTTACTGAAAAGTAAATAATCAAACACACACACACTGAGAATCATACAGGTCCTCATAATACTTGCACTGCTTAATTGGTGAGCAGTAAATAAAGACATACCGATACGCAATTATCTCTCAGACTCTCACGAAGGAATATGGGAGACAACCACAGCAATCATCCCAGTGACTGTCTCTCGAGTAATATATGTTTCTGCAGCTCTACCCATACACGTCATACACTAATAAATGCACATACCCTCATCAACAACATTACCAAAAGTGTGGAACACATCTTTTGCCTCATGTTGTACGTGTTTATAAATATACTCTCTAGATTACGTGTTTACTATTCAGTTCGACCACTGCAGCACAATACAATGCTAGGGGAATTTCTCCACTACCGTTTATTGCTTTTCTGTGTATTCATGAATAATATTCTATAAGCAAGTAATTCCAACCTCACACTCCACAAAAACTAAGAACATCAAATTGAGGGTATGTCTTACATTAAAGATAACCGATCATATGAATGGCATATAATACAACGTGATTATATTAAGCTGTTTATTTATATTATTTAAAACATCTGTAAATTGTGGAGCATCAGACGTCAGACGACCAACCCCGCTATACTTGTCATCTTAAAAGTGGCTGCTTCACACAACACTGGACTTGTTCAGCTGATCAGGTGTTTTCGTCTTCAGATTGATGTCAAAGTTCTTGAGCCATAACAAACATCTGTAATGACACAAATGCCAGCATTTATGAGTCAGCTATTTACCAAGATGATGTCTCTGGAATCTTGATTCAGTCAGCCATGATTATATATAGGCCTACTCGTATGTGAGTATACTATATACTGTATACTCGTAGATACACCCTACTTATGACTAAGCCTGGTGATGGGCTGGTCTATCAGAATGAGAGTTGAGCGTTCTCTGCCATACCCATAGCTTACTCTGACTGTTCCTTTTACTTATATATTTTCTAGATCTCAAGTGACGGCGACTTTTTCGTGGATTGACCTCCCTACTGCCAACCCTGGCAGATTGGGAGCCAAAGCGTCACATTTTTCCTTTGCCCATCAACTTTCCCTTTATAATTGCTGAGGGGCACAGGGCCTTGGGTGGGGCTTTTGTTTCCCGGGCGTTTCCGCACCCTCCTCAGCTCCCCGCCTTTGAGTGGCTTCGGTCACCTGGGCATTATTAGTGGTAAGCTGGGAGGGTTCTGTGGGGGCGCTCGGTTATGGCCTTGGCCTTGCTCGGGACCTTGGGGCTGCTCGGCCAGACAGCCTGAGGAACAGCAACAGCAACAACAACTTATGACTAAGCACTTCACCTTACCTTTGGGAAAGAAGTGACATATGAAATGCTTTTGCTTTCGCTTGAATTTTCCACAAACAACACAGCTGTAATCGTGTTATTTTGGTGCCATGTTTGTATCTGCCGCCACGCCATCTGGCAGCTCCCAGTGACATTTGTAAGTGTGCAGACGATGTACCACCGATGGCAGAGCCATCTTCAGGGGTGCTTGGCCAAGACTAGGGATCAATTGGGAGCTCCTTTAAGAGCTCTATCCTTATTAGATTATTCTTGAATCTGTTGCTATGTAACAGCCATAAGGATAACATTACTTTAACAGTACATCCAGTCCCATCCATTCATATGCAGACGACTCTACTTTACACCACTCAATTGACCCTACTAACAATTCTCTTGAAACCTCTGGTGGACGCTTCTGAACTAGCGCCAGGGCTATGACTGTAGACATCACTATACCCAACACCTAGGATATGCACAGTTAATCTCGAATTTTTATGATTCTACACATTTTTATTAAACAGTATACAACTACACTAAGTGCTTATACAGTATAGTAATAAAGGGAAAGTCCATATGCAGCTGATAATGACTACAAACATAATTATAAGCTGATTAATTATTATAACAAAATTGGCGGGAAAATACCTGCTGACTTTGTATTGTAAATATACCATATTTATGAATATGGGTGATTTTAAGATATATAAAACAACAGTATGCATAAACCAAAGTGTGTGTCAGCTATAGAAATTTCGACTAATTGCTTATAGTAAAGAATTGTTAAAGGAGAGGGAGGGTGGATAGGCCCGCGATGTCGCCAATTTCCCACAATGCACCGCGGTAAACATTGCGTTCAGCGCTTCTATCGACCACTGTAGGCATTTATTGGTAGGGAGAATTAGTTTTCCAGAACACCCCAGCCAGCAGTCCATCAAAAGTAAACGTAATGAAGCCATAAAATACTTATCTTCTGATCTAGCTACTATTTCCAATTGGGGTAGAGAAAACCTTGTTGCATTTAATGCTTCCAAAACTCAATTTATCCATCTTACTATCCATCAGGAGCCTCCAGAGGACTATCCCTTATTCTCAAACAATACAAAAATCAACCCTTCATCTTCCCTCAATGTTCTCGGTGTCTCGTTTTCTTCTGCTCTCACTTGGAAAGACCATATTACCAGTCTCGCTAAGGCAGCCTCCCAGAAACTGGGTGTGCTCAACCGCCTCAAGGGGTTCCTTACCCCTGCGCAGCTTCTTGCTCTGTACAGGGGCACAGTGCGTCCTTATATTGAGTATTGTCCACATGTGTGGGGAGGATCCTGTTACGACCGGGACTACGAATAAAACAAGGGCACTTAATGATTGGACTAGTAATAGGGAACTATGCAACAACGGTACGCTAGATCCAAACCCTCGAACTTATATGCCGGCGAACAAACACACCTATACCCTCCAGGGTTAATCTGCGATAGCGGGGTATCCTTGACTGGGCATAAATTTACTCTACTTCAGGCTAACCTGCACTGGGATAGCCTGATAACAAACAAGATGCAAGTTACGTTAAAATGCATACAAAGGAATCTATGGAAAGATCAATCAAATCACTGCAAGATTTAATACAATAAAAAGATGCTTCAATACAGTTACTCTAAACAACAATAAACTCTTCACTCCTATCTGAAAGAAAGTGAAGTATAGTCCTACAGCATAGACCTGGAAACTTCTGAAGAAAGTCTGATGCTCATAAGATGCTCGAACTTCTATCTATCTATCTATTGCCTGACGCCGTGATCCCCGAAGGGGTGGCCACGAACGAACCGCCCCCATGCACCTCTGTCCCCAGTCAGTCGACGCCCCTCCCCAACCAGCACCGCCTTCGTTCATGTAGTTCCTCACTCCATCCTTCCACCTCATATTCGGTCTACCTCTCCCCCTCTGTCCCTCCACCTCGCTCTCGTACACCCTCTTAGTCATTCTCTCGCTTTCCATACGTTCCATATGGCCGAACCATCTCAAGTTGTTCCTTTTCACACTTTCCAGCACATCTACCTCCACACCACACCTCCTTCTTACTTCATTAGTCTGTCTATCCCTCCATGTAACTCCGCACGCACTCCTTAAGTAATTCATTTCCACTGCTCTCACTCTTGGTCTGAGTCTCTCAACCAACGTCCATGCTTCGCTTCCGTAAGTCAGTGTCGGGATTACCACACTGTCATGCAAGGACTTCTTCACTTCCATACTGACCACCCTATTTCTTGTTACTGCTTTTAGCGTTCCTACCTCCCGCACCTATAGTCCATCTTTACTCAACACTGCCCAGATACTTAAAAGAGTTGACGATCTCATAGCCTGACCGTTCAGCTTCACCTCACACTCTGTGACTTCACCCCTTTCGAAGACCATAACCTTGCTCTTCCCCGTATTTACCTTCAAATTCCGTTTTTCGCACACTGTTCCAAACTCATTTACCAGACCCTGCAACTCCCATTCATTATCACTCATCAGAACTGTATCATCCGCAAACAGCAGTATAGGTAGCTTCCACTCAATTCCCTCCCTTTTCAGCGATACACCAACATTCACTGCTCTTGATAGTATTTCTTTCATGACTCCATCCATATATACAGTAAAACCACGGGGACATCACACACCCCTGTTTCAAACCAACATTCAGGTCAAAGAACTCGCTCTGCTCACTCTCCACAGGTACTGCCGCCTTTGCACCCTCATACATGCTCTTCACTGCTTTCAGCAACTTGCCCTCTACTCCGTATATTCTAAGTACTTTCCACAAACCTTCTCTATCCACTCTGTCATAGGCCTTCTCCAAGTCCATAAAGGCAACATACACCTTTTGTTTCTTCTCCAGATACTTCTCCACAACACAATTCAGGCTCGAACTTAGAACTATATAAAGGCAGGAGGCAGGACACCACATGTGTAAATCGAATACACTAAAAGATAGGACATATAATGTTAACTGACACGAGAATACTATAAATGCGCAACAGTAGCAATGCTCGACACTAAAAGAAGTACTTCCTCATCAACGAAACAGTCTGCTATGGTTGTGCGGCTCAGCAACAACCTAGACTAATAAATGCTGTGAATAATAATGCGCACATATCAAAGAGCTTATATTAAATACTAACAAGTGTCTACTCGATTAATAATATCTAGCTGGGATACTCTAGGTAAGGAACTGGGGTTGAGCAAGACAGGCTCATAGCCTAGCGATGTCCTTAAGACTGCATCCTTTAAGTTACATTAATTGACTAAGGGGGCTCTCTTGATAGATCCAGATCACAAGTATCTGGTTCTATCCTGGCGACCCTCTAAAGACAAGCAAAGAGGCAGCAAAGTGTGGAACTGGTACAGGCCAAAACCGTCAGTCAACACAATGCTGCACTCGCAAAGGACGCAACCGAAAAGACAACCCAGGCTACCACAGGACCGGTCGAAGTCGTGTAGGTATAAGCAAACCGTACACACATCGGAGACAACGACTACAGTTACCTTATTATGTTCTATCCAACAACCAACTCTACTCCTAAAATCGATTAATGAAATATTACAAACACATGTGGCAGTCCGTGGATTCGAACCCAGGACGCTCACACCGAATATCAACACCTTATGCATTACACCACGAAGGCAGTTATCCCAGTCTAGCATTAAATAAAAGAGCAGAAACACTAAATGAATAATGAAGACACAAAGTTCTTAACCTATACTAACTAATAACCCTCAAACCTATTGTAAGTACATGTAAATATCTCTGAGGATGGCACATGCAATACAATGGGCTGGCTATGAAAACCGTATGCAGAACCCAAGGGGAGTGTTGTGCAGTTCATAAAGGTTAGAGTATGGAAAGAGAGAATCGAGTGAGAGAAACAGTGATAAAGGTGGTGATCGGGAGAGAGTATGCAAAGGGATGTTAGAAGCACGCGCGCCAAGCCTGTCCTGACGAGGACAGCTCCTGGGGACCCTCATGGAGGAGGTAAGTTACACAGGAGCCTGCAAAGGCGCGATGGTCGGCCAATCACGGGCCGAGACGTCACAAGATAGCAGGCGCCACAGGACACAGCCAGACACGCCGCCCAATGGCAAGCGAGAGGCAGGAATGCACCTACATACAGACACTTACTACCTCCTCGCTCTGAAAGTCTTTCTCATTCACACGCTGGTACTATTATCACTACTGTTAATATAAAATATAACCCGTTGTCACAGACGAAAACAAAGACCACCACTGGACTGTCTGTGACAATGTGATTACTAGGAAAGAAAGAACAACATTATCTGATAACTGTAGCCCATTTCGATGTCCCTGGCGAGCGCTAGTGGCCAACGAGAGGCGATTCTGCCAACGCTGGTAGACGTCACACCCCGCCCAAGATATGGGACGCTCAACATTAGGCGAGCACCATATCTGACAAGGCAGAATGCCGACAAGACCCGCCATACCTAGCCACTCCACCAGAAATGAAATGCAAAGCTCAATTTTAAATCAAACGACATATTAGCATAAAGAAAATTTTACAACCCCTCCCAAACACAATAGTATAATTCAGCCTGCTATGCTCCCTGAGCGAGCTTCACAGAGCCCAGCCTACTAAGTGAAAGACAGGTTCAACTTAGGACTTTAGCTATAACATTGGCAACTTACAATTAACTATAAAAAAGAAAGAGTTTTTATGTGATTTTGTATTTAATTTTAATGTTGTTTTTGACGGCTGCTCTACAGGGGCAAGCCTGGTTTTTCTCCACTCAAACCCACACACCTGTGGTGATCTACGCCGGATCCTCCACCCTCGACAAACAGTCTGCAATCACATTCTCACAACCGGCAATATGGCGAATGTCTAGATTGTATTCTTGCAACATGAGTGACCAACGTGTCAGCCTCATATTCCGGTTGTGGAATTGGTTCAGAAATTTAAGAGGGTGGTGGTCTGTGTAAATCACCACGACTGGCCCGTAGGCAGGAACATATACTTCAAAGTGCCTGAGCGCCAACACTATTGCCAGCAGTTCTTTCTCCACCACAGAGTAGTTTTTCTGAGCGGAATTAAACTTCTTGGAAAAGAAACTGACTGGATGCTCCAAACCTTCCTCGTCTGTTTGCATTAAGACGGCACCAGCCCCTACACCGCTGGCATCTGTTGCCAGCTGGAACGGTCTTTCAAAGTCAGGGGCCCTGATGATTGGGTGAGTGCATAGTAGGTGCTTGAACAGCGAAAAATCCCTTTCACACTCAGGTGCCCACTTGAACTTTTTCTCTTTTGCTAGCAAATCTGTCAGGGGAGCTAACACAGTAGAATAACCCCGAATGAAGCGGCGATAGTAACCGATCATGGCCAAAAATCTCATGATCTGCCGCTTGGTGGACGGCTTGGGGAACTGGTTAATAGCCTGTATCTTGTTTTTGGGGTGGGGCACACCTGGCCTAACCCGACCACAAACCCAAGATACTGCACAGTTGCCCGGACAAAGTCGCACTTGCCCAGATTGACCACCAAGCTGGCCTCACTGAGCTTCCGAAACAAGGCTTCTATGTGCTCACAGTGACTCTCAAAGTTGTCATCGTAGATTATAACGTCATCTAGGTAGACAGTGCAGTTAGGGATGTCAGCTACTAACTCATTCATAGGACTCTGGAAGGTGGCTGGGGCATTTTTAAGGCCATACGGTATCACATTGCAACGGTAGGTGTTCCCATCAACCACAAACCCGCATACCCCCTTCGCCCGCTCAGACAAGGGCACCTGCCAGTAGCCTTTCACTAGGTCTACCTTAGTTAGAAACTGTGCCTTACCAATCTTGTCTACACTATCGTCAACATGGGGAAGGGGATAAGCATTGGTGGGAGTCAACCCGTTCAATCTCCGAAAGTCAATGCTTCCCATCAGGCTTGGGCTGCAGAGTGACAGGAGATGTCCACCTAACTGCCCCCTTCTCAATCAGCCCCCGTTCCAACATATACTCTAACTCCGCTCTGAGGGCTGGGAGTTTAATGGGTGGAATTCTGTAGGGTACTGATTTAAAGGGGGGTGATCTCCCACGTCCACGTCATGCACCACTCGAGTTGTGAGGCCTGGATGCTCTGCAAACACAGTGGGATATGAAGCAAACAGGCGCTGCACGGCTGCACGCTGTTGCTCAGGCAGGTGCACTAGAGCATCGTCAGCCACCTGTATGGAGTTCCCCGCCCACTGGTCAGCAGAGACATGACACTCCCAGTTATCCTCCACCTGGGCTTCACTGTCCCTCACTCCTTCTCCTCCATGACCGCTGCAGGTCAACACAGGGACAGCGAGAGGCTCAGGGGGACGCCTCACAAACTCTTTCACCAGATTCACATGGCACAGCTGATTCTTTTTACGCCTATCTGGAGTAGCCACAAGATAGTCTAGGTAAGAGATCTTTTTTACCACCTTATAAGGACCAGCGTACTTGGCAGACAACGGATGACATGGCAGAGGTAACAGAATCAACACCTCCTGCCCCACCTTAAACTCCCGGAGTTTTGTCTTCTCATTGTACCTGTCCTTCATAAGTGCTTGAGACCCTACCATATTCCTACCTGCCAAATCTAGGCTTCTCAGCATTCTCTCTCTACTCTCGAGGACATACTTTAACATGGAACATGGTTTTTCTGTGCCCTCCCAGATTTCTCTAACCATGTTGAGGGGGCCTCTGACCTGATGTCCGAAAACTAACTCATTGGGACTGAACCCTAGGCTTTCACCAGGTACCTCCCGAGCAGCGAATAATACATAGGGCAACCCAAGATCCCAATCCTTGCCATTCTCAACACAGTAACAACGCAGCATGCTTTTCAGAGTCGAGTGCCACCTCTCCAACACCCCTTGACTCTCTGGGTGATAGGCTGAAGAGACAACTGTACTGATACCGTGCTGCTGCATGGTCTGTTTGAAAAGGTTAGAAGTAAAGTTGGACACTTGGTCTGACTGCAATTCCTGTGGGTACCCGTACCAAAACAGTACAATAGCAAGTTACGAACAACAGTCTTAGCAGTACCATTTCGCATGGGGTATGCATCCGGATAACGAGTGGCAACATCCATGATTGTGAGGAGGAACTTGTTGCCTGCACTAGTAGGGGGTAGAGGGCCAACCATGTCGATTATAACCTTACTGAATGGTGGCCCGATTACAGGAATAGGGTGTAACGGAGCCTTGGGAATACACTGGTTTGGTTTACCTACTGTCTGGCAGGTACTGCACATTGCCACCCATGACGCCACATGTGCCTTCATACCTGGCCACCAAAACAATTTCGCCAATGCTGCTATCGTCTTACGTACACCCATATGCCCTGCCAACGGTACATCATGCGCCAACCTCAGTAGGCTATCACGGCACACCCTAGGCACTACCAACTGGTCAACCACTCTCGACCCACCCTCCCAACTCCGTCTGGGATCTAGAAAACGCCTGTACAATATGCCCTCCACACGAAAGAAATCCCCCGGCTTTGCATCCCCGTCCTCATCAAGTTCAATTGCACCGTTACTACACTTCTGAAGCTCAGGATCATCTATCTGCAGCCGACAGATATCCGAAGGGCCAATCTATCTAAGTGCTCCCGGAGCAACTTATGGCCTCCCCCGATACTGGACTGTTCGATCCTATCTTGCTTAAGTGTGTAACGTTGCTGTCTCAGAGTTTTCTCACGCCCTACCTCCTCACCAAGTGTGACAGGTTCTGGGGCCACTCTGGACCTAAACATTGGTGCTAATACTGAGTCGCCAAGAAGAGCCGCTGGATCAAAACTCACAAAACTTCTCCCAACTTTAGCTTTCTCCTTCCGACCGTTCCTCCGCTGGTCTAGAGACTGAGGAATAGGCTGTGACACCTTAGATGCACGAGATCGGGTGACAACACACGCCATCTGCTGTAATTGACACCTCTCGACCAACTCCTGCCCCTCCCTACTCACGTCGGCCGCCCTCTCGGCAACGACTAAGGGTGGAACCTCAGAAGTAGGCACCATAAAGTCGTTGCCGAGAAGAAGGTCGACGCCCTCTACTGGCAGTTTCTCTACGATTCCAACATCTATCTCTCGTGTCACACCATCAACCTCCAGCTCCACTCGAACCAACGGGTATGACCGTGTAGCATTAATACCCTGCACCACAACTACCCGTGCCGTGTTTATAGGTTGGCCTGTAAAGTTTTTCATCAGAGTCTGGGATGCACCTGTATCACGCAACAACTCCAACCCATGCTTGCAACCAGCCCAACTCACGCAGCCACGCCCTCTATGGTCGCAAAAAGCATCGCGGACAGGTTTCGAGCCTTCCGGACACTCCTTCACTGGCTGTGCCCCAGGCATCTGACATATCACCCCGGGTAAACGCAGAAGACCTCAGAGACATCCCATTGTTGCTAGTCAAAGACACGACTGCTGCAGGTTGGTTACTAGGGCAGCAATGTGCAAAATGCCCCTTTTTATGACACTTAAAACACTCTACTTCACCCTTGGACTTCCCCTGAGGTGGGGAAGGGCCCTGACCTTTCTTAAACGGGACGGTTTTTGGTTTGTGATCAAAATTAGTATCATTGCTCTTACTTTTGTTATTAATGTTGCATCACTGACTCGGGGGAGTGGAGTATTGCGCCCCTTGTTAACTGCATCGGTCCGTTGTGCAGACCCGCACCCACGAATCAGCGATAATCTCAGGTCAGCCAACTCAGCTGCCTCTTGTAGAGTTTTAGGATGTTTCTCTTTGAGGTTCAAAGTCAGGTCGCCGCCTGTGCATTTAAAAAATTGCTCTAGAAGGAATATCTGCTCAAGCTCTTCGAACGTCGTCACCTTCTCTGACCTCAGCCAATTTCTCAAAGCATCAGACAGTTCCCGGGCATGTTCTAGAAAAGTGCACTCACGACCCTTCGTAACACCCCGAAACTTCAACCTATATGTCTCTGGTTGTAACTCGTATGCCCGTAAAACAGCTTCCTTCAATACCTCATAATCGATGCAAGACTCCAAGGGCAACGCATCATATGCCTCGAGTCCTTTGCCAACCAACCTAGAGGAAACAAGGGCTGCCCACTTAACCTCGGGCCATTGGTGCTCCCGGCACTTCTTCTCAAAACGCAGGAAAAACTCGGTGACACCCGACTCGTCAAATGCAGGGACTAACTTAAGAAGGTCCGATAAAGACTGATCAAGACCTCGATTCCCAGAACCGAGACGCTGCCCTGTCGACTCCACCCGAGACTTCTCAAGCTCCATGTCTGCATAGTACTTCGTAGCCTCAACCTGAAGCTCAGCCTCACGTATGGACTTTCTCTCCTCAGCCTGAATCTTAACCATCTCAAGCTGGAAGAGCATATCTGGAGTTAAACCTTTAGGAGGAGGAGATGCCACAATTGGAGACCCACCCAGTGATCCACCCAGGGGCAAACCATGCTGCCAGTGACTATCGGCCTGCGGGAACGTCCTCGGATCCGGTGTTCTAGAGAGCATGATGGGAGTAGAGTGGAGGGGGGGCTTGGCCGAAGGTGCCAAAGCACCCGCTCCACCCTGTGCACCACGCACCCCGCCCAGCACACATGCCACCAGGTCACTTCTCGTCATGCTGCTAGTGCCAACATGCCCCATGACCGTGGCCAAACACTGGAGACCATACCGATCAATCCCCGACACCCGGTCAACAGTAATAGGCATCTCCAGAAACTTCCTTGCATCCTCCCCACTAGTTACTACTCTAATGCCATCTAACAAACCCAGCTTCTGCACCTCAGAGCCTGCTTCCCATACTGTGTCCACACTGTGCACTGATCCGTCGTTCGACATCGTGTCCACCGGAAATCCTCAACGTTTATAAAAAAAAAGAAGTACCTAAACTCTCATGTAGCACTATTCACTCAAAAAATGCTTGAAGACAACTCAAGTGCTATACTAGGTTGCAAAAAAAAAAAATCCAAAGTGTCCAAAATATTCCTCAAAAACAAATGTTCACTGCCTAACTGTGAGAAATAACAATCGACCCCCAAACGGTGATTACAAAAAAAAAAATCTCCACCAAAAAAATCCAGCAATTATTTCTTAGTTCATTAAATCCTAGACTAAGGTCGCCATTTGTTATGACGACTAAGATAAGATACTAGGCAAGGTCGTCATTTGTTACGACCGACCGGGACTACGAATAAAACAAGGGCACTTAATGATTGGACTAGTAATAGGGCATTATTCAACAACGGTACGCTAGATCCAAACCCTCGAACTTATATGCCGGCGAACAAAAACACCAATACCCTCCAGGGTTAATCTGCGATAGCGGGGTATCCTTAACTGGGCATAAATGTACTCTACTTCAGGCTAACCTGCACTGGGATAGCCTGATAACAAACAAGATGCAAGTTACGTTAAAATGCATAAAAAGGAATCTATGGAAAGATCAATTAAATCACTGCAAGATTTAATACAATAAAAAGATGCTTCAATACAGTTACTCTAAACAACAATAAACTCTTCACTCCTATCTGAAAGAAAGTGAAGTATAGTCCTACAGCATAGACCTGGAAACTTCTGAAGAAAGTCTGATGCTCATAAGATGCTCGTACTTTTTTTTTTTTTTTTTTTTTTTAAGAGACAATGAACGGAGGAAGGAAAAACACAGATAAAAGAAAAAGGTCCATGTGCCTAAAGGCATCCTCCATTCATAAAATGTGTGTAACAACTGGATTTAAACATTTGTAGATTGTAAGTTTGTGGAAAGCAATTCGAGGGAAGTGAATTCCAAAGAGTAGTAGCTCTGGGGATAAATGAATTCTGATAAGCAGAAGTTCTGCATTGTGGAGGAGAAAGTGTAAATTCATGGGCGCTCTCAGCTGCCCTAGTTCTACGGGGAAAGATGTGGAGAGGCGGCATAATTGAAGCAAGTTCCTCGGAACAATTGCTGTGAAAATATCTGTAGAATAATGCAAGGGATGCAACGTTTCTTCGTATGGATAATGTAGGAAGGTCCTGTGTGATTGCAGGGTTATTGATTAATCTAATGGCTTTATTTTGAATTTTGTCCAACTGCCTCAATGCAACCACTCCACTTCCACCCCACAGAGGTGAACAGTAATCCATCTGAGAACGCACATGACTTTTATATATTACGGCCAACTGCTCGCCAGTGAAGAATTCTCGAACTCTGTACAGGAGTCCCAGTTTTTTAGAGGCATTCTTAGCAATGCTTCTAACATAATGTGTCCAGCTCAAGTTAGTAGTTAATGTTACACCGAGAATGTCAATACTAGGGGAAGTGGGAATATTTACATCATTAAAAAATATATGGGAGTCAGTGAGATTCTGTCGGTTAGAAAATTGAATGTACTTTGTTTTCTGTGCATTAAAGGAAACTAGATTCTTTTGTCCCCATCCATTAATTCTAGAAAGGTCCTGGTTCAGAGAAATTGCAGTGTTTATTTTTGAATTTATAAGATCGGGTTGGGTGAAAGAATTGGTAAATGTGAAGGAACTGTGGAGTGTTGAGTCATCTGCGTAGGAATGTATTGGATTATGAGTGGTAGATATGAGATCATTGATATGAATGAGGAACAGAATTGGGGCCAAAACTGATCCCTGGGGAACACCAGCATTTATTGAGTGAAATTGAGAATAAAGGCCATCTACCATTACACGTATTTTTCTGTTATGAAGATAAGAAGAAATTAGTGGAACTAATGATGCAAGGCCGTAGTGTGACATCTTCGACAATAAGGATTGATGCCAGACTCTATCAAATGCCTTTGATATATCCAGTGCTATTGTATGTGTTTCACCATGTTGGTCTGTAGCTTGGTTGATTATACTTAGAACTATATAAAGGCAGGAGGAAGGACACCACACGTGTAAATCGAATACACTAAAAGATAGGACATATAATGTTAACTGACACGAGAATACTATAAATGCGCAACGGTAGCAATGCTCGACACTAAAAGAAGTACTTCCTCATCAACGAAACAGTCTGCTATGGCTGTGCGGCTCAGCAACAACCTAAACCAATAAATGCTGTGAATAATAATGCGCACATATCAAATAGCTTATATTAAATACTAACAAGTGTCTACTCGATTAATAATGTCTAGCTGGGATACTCTAGGTAAGGAACTGGGGTTGAGCAAGACAGGCTCGTAGCCTAGCGATGTCCTTAAGACTGCATCCTTTAAGTTACATTAATTGACTAAGGGGGCTCTCTTGATAGATCCAGATCACAAGTATCTGGTTCTATCCTGGCGACCCTCTAAAGACAAGCAAAGAGGCAGCAAAGTGTGGAACTGGTACAGGCCAAAACCGTCAGTCAACACAATGCTGCACTCGCAAAGGACGCAACCGAAAAGACAACCCAGGCTACCACAGGACCGGTCGAAGTCGTGTAGGTATAAGCAAACTGTACACACATCGGAGACAACGACTACAGTTACCTTATCCCAGTCTAGCATTAAATAAAAGAGCAGAAACACTAAATCAATAATGGAGACACACAAAGTTTTTAACATATACTAACTAAGAACCCTCAAACCTATTCTAAGTACATGTAAATATCTCTGAGGACGGCGCATGCAATACAATGGGCCGGCTATGAAAACCGTATGCAGAACCCAAGGGGAGTGTTGTGCAGTTAATAAAGGTTAGAGTATGGAAAGAGAGAATCGAGTGAGAGAAACAGTGATAAAGGTGGTGATCGGGAGAGAGTATGCAAAGGGATGTTAGAAGCATGCGCGCCAAGCCTGTCCTGACGAGGACAGCTCCTGGGGACCCTCATGGAGGAGGTAAGTTACACAGGAGCCCACAAAGGCGCGATGGTCGGCCAATCACGGGCCGAGACGTCACAAGACAGCAGGCGCCACAGGACACAGCCAGACACGCCGCCCAATGGCGAGCGAGAGGCAGGAATGCACCTACATACAGACACTTACTACCTCCTCGCTCTGAAAGTCTTTCTCATTCACACGCTGGTACTATTATCACTACTGTTAATATAAAATATAACCCGTTGTCACAGACGAAAACAAAGACCACCACTGGACTGTCTGTGACAATGCGATTACTAGGAAAGAACGAACAACATTCTCTGATAACTGTAGCCCATTTCGATGTCCCTGGCGAGCGCTAGTGGAAACGAGAGGCGATTCTGCTAACGCTGGTAGACGTCACAATCCTCTCACACCGCACTCCTAGATAAAGTAGAAAGGAAAGCCTTTTGTATCATTAACCCTCATCTAGTTGTGGGTTTTGGGCTATTTTGGGCATATTCAGGCCCTCCTGAATGATCAATCAAGTATCTGCATGAAAAGAAATGTATTCAGCAAAAAACTAGGCGCTACAAGCTTCAAAATGAGACCAGAACGAGCTACGTAACACTCGTCGTTTTCATGCAGTGCTACCACTAACATGGGAGTTTAGCGTATAGCGGCATATTTTTTCCAGCTACGCTCACTACTGGCTACACTGCCGGCCTCTCGAGAACAGAGGGACCGTGAGTCAGTGGGCGGCGGTAAGCCCTGGGTGTCGGCCGTGTGGCCTGCTGCGCTCCCGGCCATTTGCACTCGATTTTAACCCTTTAAAAGCCTTAATAATGCTCCTAACTTGCTGATTTTTAGATACGGACTTAAGTCGGGCCCCGCTCTTTAAGTGTTAACTCCCATCCACTCACCAACTCTCTGCAATCTCTCTCTCTTCGCCGCAATGTTGCATCTCTCTCACTATTCTATCGCTACTACAATAATCAGTGTTCCTTGGAGCTTTCCCAGTGTATGCCACCTCCTCTACGTAGGGTATGTAGTACCCGCCTTGCAACACAATCCCACCCCTACACTGTGCAACTCTCCAACCCAAGAGTGAAATGCTATTCTCAGACTTTCTTCTATTCAACTGCTGAGCTCTGGAACTCTCTCCCAGAATCAGTTTTTCCCTCTTCCTAAGACTCAAATTGCTTCTAACTCCGTGTGTCCAGGCATTTTTGCTCGAACGTCCATTGATTTCGGCCCTGTCACTCTTTGAAATCTGGGGGAGGCACTCGCTGTAGGCAGTTATGCCTTTTGACTCCCTCATTCACATAGAAAAAAAAAAAAAAATGCGTCAGTGAATACTACACGGAATAATACCACCATTATTATCAACAATTAATATTTAATATAACTTATGTGACTCAAAAGTTACAAGGCTCTGAAATTAGTATATAATATAGCAACCAGAGCTTCGCTGACCTAGGATAGGCGTCCATATGTGTTTGCCGCTGGCCAGAGGTAGGACGGTATAGGGTAGCTTTTAAGTTTGGAATTACGCTGCACTACATCTAAAAACAACAAGTAAGTTAGTTAATCTATCACATCTTTATATAATCGCTAACTTATTATAACTTTGATATGTCTTTATTATACGGTGAAAGAGTCAATATATGGATGGCGGATAATTTACAGTTCATTTACTTTCCTCCTATCAGTGGACGTTCCCGTAGCCACGAAACTGGTATAAGGCTAATCCCTCGCGACAGTGAGTAAAGATAGTTTGTATAAGTATAGGGAGGATTTGTTAAAAGTTTTAGTACATTTTATTTACTTGGTGTGGAGATTTGATCGAACGGAGGACGACTAGGGCGGTCGTGATTAAATTTTCCACAGAGGGGAAGATGGGTACAGGGAGAGAGTTCCAGAGCCTACCTATTGAATAGAAACAAAACTGGGAATATCGGTTAGCTCTTGAGTTGGAGAGTTGCACAGAGTACAGTATATGCCCATGAACGGAAGCATATATTAAACAACATAAGGATTAAAGGAAGTTGATGGAATATTAATAACCGTTAAGCTGTATACCTTAGTGTTCCCCATGTGGATCACGACGCATTTGTGACAGTTTATTCCGCTTATAGTTTGATGAGTAGCATGGAAATAAAAGGATTTATTGAGTCTGTTTCCTTGTAATACCCACAGATCTTCCACAAGCTGCACAAAATTGAGTTATGATAACAAGAACAAACGGTCGAAATACATCGTTATCTTCAAAGAATGAAGTTAGTCGAGAATGGGATTTCTTTACATATATACTTATTTCAAAATTGGTATGAAGCCGATTGCGTCACATTAGTCATTACATTACTTGTATCTAGCATTTCAACATGCTGTAATTACGGGGTGAATATAATGCCCTTGAAAATAATTCAGAAGTTTTTAATAAGTAAATCAGGTAATTGGATAACATCAGAGTTGAGTTTTGTCCTCATAGGAACTACTTCATTCTGCCACGAACTCTGTATTCAAAAGTCAATAGTATCGCAAAATTAGTGGATTATTCGATCATGAGGATCTAAATCTAAGCTAGGTAAAAGGTTTAAACTTTAAAGTAACAAGATTGAATGTAACAATATTATTTGGTGAAATAATATAAACATATGCAATATTTTTACTATTCAACAAAAACTAGTACCATTCCACTCTCGCTCTCTCTCTCTCTCTCTGGGCTACCAATCTGAATTAGTTTGGTTCTCCACTTCTACCAACCTATATTTGTGTCGAGTTTTGTTATCAACTCTGCGTAAGCAGAGTTTGGTATCGCCCCCCGTATAGTGGGTAACACCAGAGAAAAAATTTCCTATCGTTGTCCGTCTGTCCCGAAACTCCTCCTAGACCGTTGGACGGATTTTCAACAAATTTTACACGAACATTTGCTGGGTGAATGCGAATGTCAGCCAAACAAGATTTTTTGAATTTGTGCAATAGTTATGATTATATATCCAAAATATGGTTTTATCCCCCCGCAACCAGCAACGATGGGGAACGCTGTCGATCTGGGGCTGAAAACAACTCGCCCCTTATTTGTCGGGTTAAGTTAGGTCAAGTTAGTTTAGTTGACATTAGAAGTGATGGTAGTAATAGTGGGATGATGGTAATAGTAGTGATGATGGTGATAATAGTAGTGATGATGGTTTTAGTTGTAGTGATGATGATGGTAGTGATGATGATGGCAGTAGTAAATATGATGGTTATAGTACTAGTAGTAGTGATGATGGTCATAATAGTAGTGATGATGGTGACAAGTAATTATGATTGTAAGATGATGGTGATAATAATGATTATGGTGATAGTTGTAGTGATAATGATGAGAGTAGTGATGATGGTAGTGACAATGGTGACAGTATTAGTGAAGATGGTGAGAGTAGTAGTGATGATTGTAATAGTAGTAGTAATGATGATAGTAATGGTGATGATGCTAGTAGTAGTGTTGATGGTGACAGTTGTAGTGATGATGATAGTAATAGTAATGGTGGTGGTAATATTAGTGATGATGGTAACCCATCGCAGAGTTGGGTATGCCGTTTTGATTTTGGTCAAAACGGCACGTCTACTTTATTATTATGTTAATGATTTCCAAGTTAGTCCATATTTGTAAAAAGCTCGTATGTACAGTATAGTAAAAGTTTGTCAGAAATAATTTTACTATTCCTAGAGCTGAAAATTCAAGATCACACATTTTACCCAGATATATGGTGGTATGCCTGAACAGAGTGAGCTGTGCATTTTACCGATCTAGGAAGGTAAGGTCTTCCTAAAGAATCGTGGTAATCACTACCTAGTGTCAGAGAAAAATAGAAGCTAAAATAATTTCAAATTAAGGAAAAGGGGAGTTGGGGAGTGAGTAGTTTAGGAGGGTACACAGGAATATCGACTTTATATATTACCATCAATAGAGAGGAATATAGTATGAAGTTGAAAAACGGGTGTCAGTTGTTCTAAATGTCATCAATAAGGTCAGTAGGCCTAGTGCAGATTTCCGTGTCCAGTTATACAACTTTAAGTAATTTACATCCTGCGAAAATAAGAAACATACTGTGGTTGCAGTCAACCACAAAAGGTTCATATGGCTCTTCGAACTTCTGTTTCATTCGAGCGGATTGTGTTCGTTTGTGCGTTCCCAAGTTAACCCGACGTTCAGAAAGACCCTAGCTAATTTTATTGTTAGCATCGAGGGGGACTTACTTTTAGGGATTGAGACTGTACAGTGGAGTCTTCGTGCGATACTGTCTTGTTGTAGCACTGTTAAGGCTAGAGTGTGGTTTGCAGATACTGCAGGTAAGTTGGACTTAGTTGAGTCTTGCTGCGGCACAGTTAGCACTATGCCAACATCAGCCAAAGTGATGACATGATGGGGCGGTGTTGTGACTGGACTTTATTGTATTATAGTCCAACTGCGGAAAGGTAACCACGTCTCAGCCATTACAATTTATGTAATGGAAAACGATGCTAAACCATTGTATATAATATGTAAATATATGAAATCATAAGGAGGTGTAGAGTAAAAAAAAGCATTGCTTCACAATATAGTTATATAACCTACAAGATTTTGGTTACGGCCAGACAAAATATGGTATGAAGACACGCAGACAGACATATATAAGCCGACATTTGAACCCTGGTTGTTTATTCCAGACTGTGATTGCAGTGAGGGCCGGCGGGAGAATCACGCAACTGGCTACATGGTAAGTAATATGGAAGTGAATTTGGCTATAACGAAATAGTTTAATAGAAGGTACCGGTAACATCACTGATGTCAATGGTGGAAAAGCATTATAATTATATAGAAAGTGGTTACTCAATTACTGTATAATATATATATATATATATATATATATATATATATATATATATATATATATATATAATTATATACTGTATAATATTATATATATATATATATATATATATATATATATATATATATATATATATATATACAGTATATATTATTTATCAGATAACTTCAAGGCACTAATTATCCTTTAGCTGTGTAAACTAATCCATTAAAGCATGCAGTCCTTAACCCGCGAAGCACGATAGGCCTTCTGGATGAATATCCTAGGCAAACGCGATAGGCCTGAGATAATGGAACGCGTTAAAAAAAACTCACAGACAGGCTTAGGTGGTTAAAAATTGGACCAGGAATATGCCAACAATCGATGCCACACATCATAATACGCTTAAACTTCCCACACACTATTAAACCTCACACACACACACTCACATACCTTAATTATTGTATAGGCGATGGCAGGGCTCTCCCTCACCCCAAGATATATACCGTAAACCCTACGTATACGATAAATGGCGGTAGAAGACAGTAAACAGGTCCCTCACACAGGATTATGCCTACAAACAGCGGCGATCAATAAATTGAGGAAGCGAGGGGAGCCGAAACTCCTCCACTCTCTTTCCCCACTCGTTTATACCTGACCTTGTACGGTTGGCCAAATATGACGTGTCGTCTCTGTCATTATGTTTTGCTCCCTGTATGCTGTATTTATGTCTGTCAGATGTTGACTAGGGTGTGTAAAGATAGGAACATGTTTATATATCTCACTCGAAATGATTAATTAATGCTTAGATACTGCTGATACTAATTAATGATCATAATATACTTGGTGCCGCGACATCACTTATTTGACTAACTGTACATGTAAATGTTCAATTTCCCTCCTATGCTTATTCATGGATCCTAATTATTCACATATGCCTTGTGGTGAAATAATATTGCTTTATCATAGAGATATAAGGGATATTACACCATTCTTCCCTTCCCTCCTCCTCGTCCCTTGCTATGCGTTTGTATTGGACCGAAACAAGGAGGCGCGGGCGCCAATTTTTTGCCATTTGTGCAACTCTCGACCATGCTCACAATATATCCATATTTTGTTTGTGCAAGTAACCTTCTCAAAGGGATGTGTTTGTGTGATACCAACACTTTGATGTACATTGCATTAAGTTTTGCAATGGTAACCTTTTCGGCTATTAATTCACACCAGGGTTGGCTAAGTCCTAGGATAAATGCACGCTTCCCGGGTTAATAAGTGAGAGACTATGATTAGAACAGATTCATAGGCTTCAGGGTATTAATTTTTTTTGTTTTAACATACTGTCGATGTAGAAATGGTGATTACAAATACTTACAAAAATTAAAATAGGAGAGCGTAAATGGTGAAAGCAAAGCTACATAGGTTTATGACAGGCACCACTCCAAAGTACAAGTAGGCCTACAAGTTACAAGTAATGAGTAGAACCCATAAGAAGTATGTGTATTATTTAAATAGTGAATCAGTGCCAAGAATGAATATATATAAATATATATAATTGGCGATTGTTGTAAGGCAAAAAATACTTCAATAATACTTTAGAGATTTTCAACGGAGACATTTAACCCCTCTTTGGCGGGGCCCAACTTAAGGCGGTCTAGAGAACCATGGACAAAAGAGCGGGGCCCGCCTTAAGTCGGTTGCGATGTTGAGCACATAATTTGCTCTGAGAGAGAGTCCGAGCGGTGGGAGGTTGGCTCTGACCGTTCGGCACGGCTCCCGCGCCGTAACTGGCCCCACCTCCACACACATCCACACCCACTACCTCGCTAGACAGGGAATAATGTAAGGAAATTACTGTATTTTAGAGATTTTTCCTTCGTGTTGCACGATCGTTGCAAGAGAACCCGTGGTCGTAGAAGGATGGTTCAGGTGTCATTGGAAAGCTCAATTAACGCCCTTTCACGAACACATAATTGTATTACGCTCTGGCTCTTCTTTATGCATGAAAAAGAGCATGGAATGAAGCTCATTTAGGGTAAATATGCCCACTGGGCAGGTAGTAGAAGGTATTAACCTAGCCGCTCGTGGAGTGTAAATAACTTCCAATATTGTGTGGAGCACTCGGGTTTTAAATTTGTGTATGTATGTATGTATGTATGTATGTATATCAGATAATCTTTCTATGACTTTAGGATAGCATGCAGTGTTATTAGGAGGCTTCGTTAATATGATAATAAGGCTCTGACAGACAGCCAAATTAACTCAAATACCCAGGTTGATTTATCGAATGTCTTTCCCAGGTGTGTCAGGGAGGTCAAGGTCTCGTTTCGTCTACTTATTGTTGTCAGGGGTCTTGGCTGGGGATCTCTTCTTCTTCTTTATCTTGGGCTTCTCCTTCATGTTATCTTTCTTGGGGAGTTGCTGATGTTACGACTGGCACTACGAAATAAACAAGGGCACTTAATAATGGACTAGAAGATAGGCTATATCTGCAACAACGGTACGCTAATTCCAAACCCTCAAACTATTACTCCGGTGAACAAAACACTTAAACCCTCCAGAGTTAATCTACTGGATAACAGGGTATCAATTAACTGGGTTTTAGTGCACTTCTACAAAGGCTTTCCGGTGACGGCAAAGCCTACTCACAACAGGAGTACTTTACGTTAATAAAATGCTCTCAAGTAATAACAATGCTTAAATAAACTATAACAAGATTTAATAAAGGAGTATATGCTTATGTTAACTTTAGTGTGAGTCTGAACTCAACACTAAACTCTAAAACTCTAAACTCTATGAAAACACTGGAAGTTTAGTCCTACAGCAATCAGATAAGGAATCTTCTGAAAACGTCTGATGCTCTAAGATGCTCGTCGAATATAGAACAGAAATAATGCAGGGGCAGGACACCAAAGCGTGTATCTTAAATACACCAACAAGTAGGATACATATATATAAAACAAGGGAGTGCAACAACTCTGTGACAGCACTAATAATAGCCACTCAAAACAGTACTTCCTTAGCCAACGTAACAGCCAAACTGGGTTGTGCACTATGCATAAAATAATTAGCACTAGGCTAAAATAAGGCGTGAATAATTCCTAAAGCATAAGCAATTAAAGTTAATAAACACAATGCTGTCTTTCTCACTAATAAAGTCTAGAAGTGGCATAAAAGGTACAAGGAACCTAGGCAGAGCGCAAGCATGCTCGTAGCCTACTGTCTTCCCTTGAACAGATTTCCCTTATGTTACGTTAAGTGACTAGGAGGCTCTCTTGGTAAGCCCAGATCTCAAGTATCTGGTCTTACCCTGGCGCTCCACAAAGGTCAACAAAATGAGGTAGCAAGCATACGAGCAAGAGTAGGCAAAAGCCCTTCGCTTGTATGCTGCTACACTCGCAAAGGAAAAATATGCACAAGGGTTACAGGCTACCTAGCTTCGTCGAAGTCGTACAGGCTCTGACTTGCCACATACATAACTCAGATAACGACCAAGGATACCCTCCACTGTCTAACATTAAATAGTAGGAAAGAACAACTCAATAATTAGAAGCACCCAATACTATGATACCACGTGAATATGACTCTAATAATTCCTAAAGCTAGTGCAAAACATATATGTGAGAACTGGTGCTGTTAATACGACTGGCCGACTATGGAAGTCGTATGCAGAACCAGAAGGGATAAGTAAATGAATAAAGACAAGAAGTATGAAAAAGAAGAAGTTCAGAGAGAGAAACAGTAGTACAGAGGGTTAGATTGGGGACAGATTGCAAGGGACGTCTAGAACCAAGCACAACATACCAAGCCCTGAAGAGACACGCGAGAAGGATGCCCGCACCACCCTACTAGGACAGCGGCCCCCAATCACAGACGACTATGTCATGAAGAGCAGGCGTCATATGACGCGTCAGGCCAGCCGACCAATCACGAGCGTGGGAACCTCCTAAGCAAGGAATGCGCACGTACATACACACGCACACACTACCACCTCGCTGCTCCTTCTCGCTCTCTCTCCTTGCAAATCACTCTACATATTTTATACTCTATCAATGATATAAAATACTTCCAAGTGTCACAGACAAGAATAAAGACCACCACTGATCTGTCTGTGACAACATGAACACTAAGAAAGAAAGAACATCGTTCTACGATTATTATAGCCCATTTCACTGCCCTGGCGAGCGCTAGCGAGTACGAATAAATTCTGGCTAGCTGGCCAGCGTAACACTGAGCTTTGGCGTCACCGGCTATGTAAGAGAGAGAACGGGGTGGCAGGAGTTAAAGAAAACTGGACTGAAGGAGGCAGTGCATAGTAGCCTTCTGTATTATGGCTATGTGGTTGGTAGCCTTTTAGTGGGGCAGATAAGTGAAACAATCGTTCATATGGTGATACAAGCACCAAATTTGGCATGGATATCCTCCAGAGGCTATATTTTAAGAACAAATTGTTAATCACCTGAACATTCAAAATGGCTGTAATTTTTCAAGTTGGCCACCAATGCGATAACGTTTTGACATGAAATTTGACACAGATGATCAACGTGAATGATATTGGTACCAATTATAATGTTATCATTCTTTAATGTCTCAGAACCTTATTATCTACTGAAAAATGCAAGATGGCCACCAGATTTCTTCTTGTGTCACTAACAAATGGTCTCATAGTGCTTCTGAGCTTTACTTTTGGTATCTTAATGGATTTACTGGGGTCAAAGATATAGGAATCAACACCAATATCATTCATATCGGATGTACTGATCGAATTGTGCATCACAATGTGTATTTTCATGAACTCATTGGCAGCCATCTTAAAAAATGACGGTCATCTTGCATTTTTAAGTGGTTTATAAGATTGTGAGACAGTTAAGAGTGATGGCATCATTTCCAGCATAGTAAATAACATTAGAATTGGTGCCAATATCTATTATGTTGGACATCTATGTCAAATTTCATGTCAAAACGTAATTGCATTGGCGGCCATCTTGAAAAATGGCAGCCACCTTGGATTTTCTGGTGGCTAACAATTTGTTCTTAAAATATAGCTTTTCGGGGATATTCATGCCAAATTTGGTGTTTGTATCATCATTTGAACGATTCTTGTAAAATCTGCACTTATCCGCCCCACTATTTGGTGTTGAGGCTGGTGTAGTGCTGCTCCGGACTTATCGGCTGTTCTCCTGTTAACAATATATATATATATATATATATATATATATATATATATATATATATATATATATATGGCATCAGTAGGTATACAGGCATAACGCAGTTTCCATAATAAGAGGAAGAATAGGGATAGAGCTGCGCCATATGCCATGTTTAACCCTCCAGCCCCGGCGTCCTTTGCTCGCGACTGTACTACTGTGGTCCCGGGTGTTTTGCCAATTATTGGGCTATGTTCACTCACCTGTAACTCAATAAATAGGGCATGTATTGTTATGAATAAACCAATAAAATTTTCCACAAACCTTCCTCTGTAGAATTCCGTTAAGTAAAGGTCTCTAGCCCCAGTGGTTGCATAATGGCGAGCGCGGGAAGTAGAGTGATTTTCGGCGGCAAATTCTTCCCGCATTCGGATGCGTCGCCCCGGCCCCGGCTACCACGCACCTAACCACTCGTCGCACCAGAGTGTTTGCCTCCCATAGACAATTTTAGTGGTTGATATTGACAATGTGATGTTTATTTGATATTTTTATAGTTATTTTGAGGCCAATTATATAAAGTATGTGTATTAGGGTATCACTGTCACTAATATTGCTCATTTTCACTCGATACCGTACGTTTTATTAGTAATTGAGGTAGGTTATTGTTATATTAGGCACTGATTATTCGTTATCACAGATGTTTATTATACTTTGGCCATCAAATATTAGGTTTTGTGTCACTTTCACTTTGGTAAATATGCTTGAGAGAGTGTCACTGTCACTGATAATGCTCATATTCACTCGATACCGCACTTTTTATTAGTAATTGAGGTAGGTTATTGTTATATTAGGCACTGATTATTCGTTATCACAGGTGTTTATTATACTTTGGCCATCAAATATTAGGTTTTGTGTCACTTTCACTTTGGTAAATATGCTTTAGAGAGTGTCACTGTCACTGATAATGCTCATTTTCACTCGATACCGTACTTTTTATTAGTAATTGAGGTAGGTTATTGTTATATTAGGCACTGATTATTCGTTATCACAGGTGTTTATTATACTTTGGCCATCAAATATTAGGTTTTGTGTCACTTTCACTTTGGTAAATATGCTTGAGAGAGTGTCACTGTCACTGATAATGCTCATATTCACTCGATACCGTACTTTTTATTAGTAATTGAGGTAGGTTATTGTTATACTAAGCACTGATTATTCGTTATCACAGGTGTTTATTATACATTGGCAATCAAATATTAGGTTTTGTGTCACTTTCACTTAGTTATATGCTTTGTAAACGTTTTATATACAATTTATTGTGTCTTTTTTCACTGATTTATATATTTCTATAGGTTCTAATCATATGAATGTCACTTATTATATACATTTATGTGTCACTTTCACATATTATTATGGTGTTATTGTATTTGTATCAATTTTCTCATAATACATGACTTTTGTATTACAATAAATTGTTTTACTTCCACTTTTTGCCTATACAGTATATATACATATTGTCACTGTCTTTGGTACTTTCACTATGATTAGAACTCCTGCTTGGAGTGGTAATCAAAGAAGCACCCTTCAGCACAGAGTGGCACCTTGCACTCCACACACTCCATGGTGGAATTTTTCTCTGACCTCGCTCTCAGTCTGGTGTTGTAGCAGACATAGCACCGCTTCTGCTGCTTTCTTCCTGCTTGTGTCAGAGGCAGGGAAATGAGCCTGTGCATATTCATGTAATATGCACAGTGCAAGCGGTCAGTAGCACGGGCCCAGCATGTGCCACTGCCCTCTGTGGCATAGCATACTTCTCCAGGAGCTCCTTCAACACCTGCTTTTGGAATCTCCGCAGGCTATTGAACTTCCTGGGTGTGTTCTCATTCCAAAGCTTGTAGATGTTGTAAGCGTTCAGAATTGACATGTCCACCATGTGCAGAAAGAACTTTTTGTACCATCTGCATGAGGTACGCAGACAGTCAATGAAGCCTATCTGCATGTCGGACTTGTCCACCAGCCTCATGTTGATGTTGTAGTCCAGGACAGCATCGGGCTTGGTCACCCTGGCCTGGGTGCGGTGATCCACCTTGCCAGTCTCCACCATTTCCCCCTTGTGGACGGTGGTCAGGAGGTTGACCTTCCGCTGGTCGTGCCAGTGGATAGCCAGAATGGGCCCCGACTTCTTCCGGAACACATTGCCTTTCTTTGTCTTTGGAGGGAAAGGTGGCATGCCCTTCCTTTTCCCTCGTACTGTGCCTACAGTCCCCGTCTTGCGCTGATGGAGGTACTTTGAGAGAGTGGGGGACGTGTAGTAATTGTCCGTGTAGAGGACGTGATTCTTGTGAAAGTAGCGGTCCATCATGGCTTGCACCACTGCTGCGCCAAAGCCAATGAGGTGGTCCGCAAGCACGTCCCCTTCCTTCCCGCTGTAGACCAGGAAGTCCAGGACATAGCCAGTTCGGCAGTCGCACAGCACAAAGAATTTTATGCCAAAGCGATGTCTCTTTGAGGGGATGTACTGCCGGAAGCTGAGCTTTCCCCGGAACAGTACAAGAGACTCGTCAATGACGACCTTGCAGAAGGGCTTGAAGTAGGAGGTGAAGCGTTTTCGCATCATCTCGTACAACGTCCTAATCTTCCACAGCTTGTCTGGGCGGTGGACGTCGGTGTTGGTGACAAGATGGAGCGCTGCGAGGATGTCAAGGTACCGGTCGCGAGACATATATTTCCCGAAGGCAGGGGTGGATATGAGATCATTGGTGATCCAATAGTCAGGCAACCTATGCTTCTTGACATGAGGCATTAGCATGGTGAGTGCCAGGAAGACCATGAACTCGTGATGAGTCACTGGGGTCCACTGCCTCATGTGGCCCTTGGTCACCTTGTCAAACATGTGGACCTGGAATTGTGCTTCTTGTTGGTCTCCTTGATGACCAATCCGGTAACCTCCTCATCAAAAAAGGCCTCAAAAAGCTCATGTGGTGGAGCATTGGGGCCTGCGGGAAAATCGGGGTAATTCCTGAACCCTCCTGTACCTCATCAAAAGCTGGCACATCAGGGTTTTAATCTTCCCCATCAGCCAGGTCTTCCCACTGAAAAATGTAGAATGGGTCTTGGCGACGCCCACGAGGAGCTCCTGGTGGTGGCCCAGCATGCCCACGGCCAACTCGGGAGGCGCGCGCCCTAGAGCGGCCAGGGCGGCGGCCAGGGCAGGCCACAGCACGACGCCCCCGGGCGGAGCGGATGGGTTGAGGGTCGTCCATGTCCATGTATTCGTCGTCGTCAGAGTGGTCATCTTGCCTTGACGGTGGACCTATATAGTCATTGCCAGAGTAATCTGTGAGGTGCCCTTCATCGTCAGTGTCCCCCGCACAATCTGGCGGGGAACGAGTGATGCGTGGGCGGCGTGTGGGGGAGCGAGGTGGGGAAGGAGTGGAAGGTGAAGCTATGTCCCCCCGAGGTTCTGGGCTCCTTTGCCTGCGACGAGTGGCAGAAAGCAATGTTTCACTATCACTAGGCCCAGGTATTGGTGATGCGAGCTCAAATACTTCTTCAGGAACACATGTTGAAGGCAGACGAGGTGGGGAGGACCGTGGGGAAAGTTGCGGGGGCGTATGGCTGGGGCCGGCAGGGGTGGACGCCGCGGGAGCCTCGAACAAAGCCCGCCTAGTTTGCTGTCCTTTTTTCACATATTTCCTGCCTTTCCCCTTTTCGGCAGTAGTATGTCTCCTGTCGGGGGACCTAGGAGGCAAATAGGCCGAAAGTGGGGGGTCCTCAACCCTTGGCAGTGGTGGGGGTGGTGGGGAATAATCGGGGGCGCCTGGGTCATCTTGGGTGGCTTGGGGAGATAAGGGAGACAATGGCGGGCGAGATGGGTCACCACGCTCACCCTCACCCTCACCAAGTCTTTTGGCTTCTTCCCTGGCTTCCGCGGCCGCCTTTTCAAGTACCTGCTTCTTATAAAAGCGTAGCTTGAAAGGCGATTTAGCTGGCGAAGGGCTTTGAGTCGTGTCACTCAAGTGAAACTTGGAGATTGACCTTGAACTCTCCCACTCGCTCACTTTCCCCACTTCACTTTCTTCAGCTAAAACAGCTTCCGCGAAAGCTGTTACATCACCTTCATCACTCTCATGTTCGCTCACAAATCCCCTGAATTGAGTACCATTGTCACTGTCATCGCCATAATCACTCGACTTATAATTAGACGATTTATCACTGTCTTCATCATCAACATTATGGTCTCCTTCAGCAAGATCAAACATTCTCAATGTCTCCTCGATACCTCCTGGAGATAACACATTTAGGCGGAGTCGTCTGCGTAAAACGCGAAGAGCCTGGGCGGGCGTCGAAGGGGGCATGGTATCGGACACAGCAGATTTACTTTTTTTGGTAGTATCCATGATGGCGTCTGGGTAGAGACTGTTGCCGTGGCATAGTTCACGTGTGGTGGCGCTGTCTACCACCCAACAACAAAAATATTTGACACGCGCCATTCGAAAGCATTTACGCAAGCACCCGGAGCCTCAGAGTCCTACCGGGTTCCACGGGGCGAGTTTGTTATGGGTTTCTCAGAGCCCAACCGGGTTCCGAGGGTTAATGACACAAATTTTCGGCATCAACAAGGTGCAATCCTCAGATTATACAGAATTGATCCGAAAAAATATACAAAATAAGTAGTTATATAAATATGAATACGGATCTTATTTACATTTTGTTAACAATTTGACTAGGTATTTTAGCTTATGTTAAATTATATTATTTATTAAACTAGATCCATTTTCTTACTTGTAATATAAATATTAATTTTGTATAATTGTACGATCAATTCTGTAAGACCTGTGGATTGCACCTTGTTGATGCCGTATTTTCGTCTCATTCTACATGGCATATGGCGCAGCTCTATCCCTATTTTTCCTCTCGTGTGTGTATGTATATATATAGATATAAACCCCGATCATCAATATTCTTCGGTGATGTGTGTTGGTTGGGGTGATAGCGGTATTCAAGGGGTAATAGTGGCAATCATGGAAGGTAAAGAATTGACTGATGGACAAAGGTTGAACAGGGAGTGAGCAAAGAGCGATGACTGATGCAACTGGTGAAAATCATGAGTGATGGATTTCCTAGCGATGACTTTTATATAACCATACTAAGGTACAATATTGAGGGGTGAGTAACTAAATGAGTTGGTGCTAATTTTTAGTATATAGCCTATGTAAAAAGTGTTTGTTTTTTTGTAATAAAAAAAAAACGTTTCAAGTTCTACCTCCGGATATAGGATAACACAGCTTGTAGATTCAACCGCTCAACACGGTGAAGTTAAGAGGTCTTATTCAAAATGACAATCGAAATATTGAGACAGTTTGAGTGTTGCAACCCTGGGTTGTCTAGTTGTAGCTCGTTGCAACTCTGACCCCTCGAACTTGACTCACTGTTGTCTCCTGTCTCATCTAACAATATCAGACACCACACTCTCACACTCTCTCAAATTCCACCTATTGAGCTGCTTACTCACTAGGCACGGCTACCATGGCATAATTTGAATATGGAAATATTCATGCAATGCTAGTTTACTGGAAACCGTGAGGATATCTATATGGCGTGGCGGTGGGCTTCGTAGCAGTGTACAGTATATATTCCATCCCAATAATATCTATATGGCGTGTGTCGGTGGGCTTCGTAGCAGTGTACAGTATATATTCCATCCCAATAATATCTATATGGCGTGTGTCGGTGGGCTTCGTAGCAGTGTACAGTATATATTCCATCCCAATAATATCTTCCCATTGACTCATCACGATTTGAGCCTGGGACCTTAAGATTACCAGACAAATGCCACTCCACCACACCTTCCCTATTTGGTATGAATTGTAACCTTTGTCTGGGATATATTTAATGTAATGATACTAATTATATAGTGACACCAAAATCTCACAATGTGTTCCAAAAGGTATGGAATAAGTAAACTACATAGCGATACATATACAGTATACTGTATAGTAAATATACTGCATATACTGTATATATATATATATAGGCCTAATTTTGTGTGTGTGTGTGTGTGTGTGTGTGTGTGTGTGTGTGTGTGTGTGTGTGTGAATTACAGTTATTTCCGTATTACTTTCTTTCGCGTTATATCTTTTCCGAACACTGGACGCTGAGCTTTAAAGTAACTTTGTAATGTGCGTGCTTGTTCTTGCGTTCTGTATGTATTACTCTTCCTTGTTTAATATCTAGTTGCCTGGCCTGTTATTTACGAAGAGAGAGAGAGAGAGAGTATGAGTGAGTGAGAGACATAAGGGAAGGGCAGAGACAGAGGCGGGAGGAAGAGAGAAAGAGAGAGAGAGAGAGAGAGAGAGAGATGTGGATGACGCATGGATGACAGGTAAGCCACACCTGGCCACGAGCCACACCTGGCCACACCTGAGCGAGGCCCCAGGATTGCTCACCGCCGAAATTATTTTATGCAAGGGAGATGCATACTATCGTATCTATGGCAACAGATACAACAGTCACCATATCCTAACTTACGATTGTTTAGATGTTTGCTCACATTCAACCTGTCCCAAAGAAGGGTGACCGCTCTCAACCCTCCAACTATCGTCCAATTGCTCTTATCTCTTGTCTTTCTAAAGTTTTTGAAACTATTCTTGCTTCCAAATTTCTTAAGCATTTCTCTTTTCATAATCTGCTCTCAGATCGCCAGTATGGCTTCCTTAAGGGTCGCTCTACTGGTGATCTTCTTTCATATCTTACTAACTCTTGGTCATCCTCCTTTCGGGACTTCGGTGAGACTTTTTCTATTGCACTAGACATATCGAAAGCCTTCGATAGAGTCTGGCATAAATCTATAATTTCTAAACTACCCTCCTTCGCTTTCTATCCCTCCATCTGTGCCTTTGTCTCTAATTTCCTTTCCGGCCGTTCCATAGCCGCGGTTGTGGATGGCCATTGTTCACTTCCTCACCCTATAAACTCCCGTGTTCCTCAGGGCTCTGTCCTATCTCCTATTCTCTTTCTAATTTTTATAAATGATCTCCTTAACTGTACCTTAATTCCCATCCATTCATACGCAGACGACTCAACCTTGCACTACTCCATTAGTTTTTCAGAACGCCCCAGCCAGCAATCCCTCAACGACAAACGTAATGAAGCCATAGAACTCTTAAATTCTGATCTAAATACTATTTCCAATTGGGGCAGAGAAAACCTTGTTAACTTTAATGCTTCCAAAACCCAATTTCTCCATCTATCTACCCGTCAGGATCTCCCAGCGGACTATCCCTTATTCTTCAACAATACAAAAATCAACCCTTCATCTTCTCTCAATATTCTTGGTTTCTCTTTTTCTTCTGCTCTCATTTGGAAGGACCATATTACCAGTCTTGCTAAGGCAGCCTCCCAGAAGCTGGGTGTGCTCAACCGCCTTAGGGGGTTCTTTTCCCCTGCACAGCTTCTTGCTCTGTACAGGGGCATAGTGCGCCCTTGTATTGAGTATTGTTCACATGTGTGGGGAGGTTCCTCTCACACCGCTCTCCTTGACAAAGTTGAAAGGAAGGCCTTTCGTATCATTAACTCCCGTCCACTCACCAACTCTCTGCAATCTCTCTCTCTCCGCCGCAATGTTGCATCTCTCTCGCTATTCTATCGCTACTATAATAATCAGTGTTCCTCAGAGCTATCCCAGTGCATACCACCTCCTTTACGTAGGGCACGTGGTACCCGTCTTGCAACTCAATCCCACCCCTACTCTGTGCAACTCTCCAACCCAAGAGTGAAACGTTACTCTCAAACTTTCTTCTACTCAACAGCTGAAATCTGGAACTCTCTCCCAGAATCAGTCTTTCCCTCTTCCTATGACTTAAATTGCTTCAAACTCCGTGTGTCCAGGCATTTTGGCTCGAACGTCCCTTGATTTTGGCCCTGTCACTCTTTCAACTATGGGGGAGGCACTCGCTATAGGCAGTTATGCCTTTTGCCTCCCTCAATCACATAGAAAAAAAAAAAAAAAAAAAAATGTAAATGTAGCAAATCAGTAACAAATAAGGGCATTGGAATATAATTTTATATAATGTGATTAATGTATATGATGTTGGAATGGTAAGAAGTGGGTTATAAAAACAAGAACTGCCTACCCAATCTGGCATTGTCTTCCGCTCCACCACACCTGTGATTCGTTGACGCAACTTTATATTCCTCGGGCTACTGTATGAGAGTCTATAAGCAGACCATCAGCATTATTCAATAGGGAGTTAGGGTCGATAACATATATTAAGTAATGAACGTAATTATAATCCGAGATTCACCGGCGTATCGATTCCCAAAATACTTAAAAAATATGCATATAAACAGTATATATACAGTATATATATATATATATATATATATATATATATATATATATATATATATATATATATATATATCTTAATTAAATAAAGGTCAATGTTTGTCAGTTACCCGACATTTGTTACTAAACTCCTCCCACAGTTTTGGTGCCAGGTGGGAGTGTGGGGCACCGTTGGAAAGCCCAGGCTTTGGAGATGGTTTTAGGCGAGTTTAGTGGAAATCAGAGACACTTTTGTTTAATAAAATTTTCGGCAGAACTTATGTAGTATAGGGGAGTGAACAAAATGCGAAAAACAAATTTCCGTTTAGGGCAGAAGGAGAACTCCGGTCGAAAAGGTGTATGGAACGAAAGTAGTTTGCAGCTCCCCAAAATGGGGGCACGGATGAGGTCAGATCCAAAATCGGAGGTCATTTAGCTGCCGAAATCGAGGTCGCCGTTTAATGAGGCACGAAGGTCGAGGCCGGTGATTATGGTAGTAGTAGTATTGTGATGATTGTGGTAGTAGTGATTGATGATGGTGATTATGGTAGTAGAATTTAAACCCGGGCAACGCTGGGTACCCTTCCTAGTATATATATATATATATAATATATATTATATATATATTATCTAAAACGTCTGGACATTTTTTTTAGTCATGAAAGCTAAAGGATATAATATTTATACAGTATACAATAGACAAATCAATGGCACAACATAACGGCAGGATAACTCCACTTGCGTCACTACCACGCAGCTATACATCATAATGTTGAGAGCCATGACACCCGGACTGACACCAAGTAACTAGTTTATAGGATGACATAATTACCCTGTGATTGGAGCACTAAAGAACGCTCACATCACAAGCCGGGCCCAATGGTCTGATGACAAGAGACCAATTGGTCCATGTCAGTCAGAACTCATAATCACGGTGCCTTTGGTAAGATGATATTTATCTTAATAAATAAAGGTCAATGTTTGTCAGTTACCCGACCTTTGTTACTAAACTCCTCCCACAGTTTTGGTGCCAGGTGGGAGTGTGGGGCACCGTTGGAAAGCCCAGGCTTTGGAGATGGTTTTAGGCGAGTTTAGTGGAAATCAGAGACACTTTTGTTTAATACAATTTTCGGCAGAACTTATGTAGTATACGTGAGCGAAAAAATTGCCATTTGGGGCAGAAGGAGGCCTCCGATCGAAAAGGTGTATGGAACGAAAGTTGTTCGCAGCTCCCCAAAATGGGGGTACGGATGAGGTCAGATCCAAAATCGGAGGTCATTTAACGGCCGAAATCGAGGTCGCCGTTTAATGAGGCACAGGGAGGTCGAGGCCGGTGATTATGGTAGTAGTAGTATTGTGATGATTGTGATAAAGTGATTGATGATGGTGATTATGGTAGTAGAATTTAAACCCGGGTAACGCCGGGTACCCCTCCTAGCACTTTATATATATATATATATATATACAGTACATATATATGTGTGGGGAGGAGGTTGTGGATAGCCAACACCTTCTTCCGACACAGAATGATACACAGGTACACATGGAAAGTTTTGTGGACGATGAAGGATAAGACAGTGGTGGAACGAAAGTCACTGATTGATTATATATGTGTGGATGAAAGAATGAAGAAATCTGTGATGGATGCTAGGGTGTATAGGGGCATTGGAGGGGGTCTGTCTAATCATTATGTAGTAGTAGCTAAGGTTAGAATACAAAGAAATGGGTGAGGAGAGCTGGAGGGAGGCGAGAGTAAGGTGGATTGGTGAGGAGGGTGGAGAGGCTACAGGAGAAGGAAATCAGGGAAGAGTACAGGAGAGCAGTAGAAAGATGACTAGGTGGGTTCGACCTGGAAGATATGGAGGAAGTGGAGGAGATAAGCAAGGTGTTTAAGGAAGAGATCTGTGCAGCATGTGAGGAGGTGTGTGGAGTGAGGAGAAGAGGGAGGGGAGTGAGAGGTACAGCATGGTGGATAGAAGAGGTAAGAATAGCTGTGGAAGACAAGAAGAAAGCGTATAGAGAGTGGTTGGGTAGAAGAGGGAATGGAGATTTGGAGAGGCAGAAACGAGCGAGGAACGTGGAGAGAAAGAGAGTGGTGAAGAGAGTAGTGAAGGAAAGTAAGAGAAGAGTAGATGAGGAATTTGGAAGGAATCTGAGTGTAAAATGGAGAGAGTGTAACAAACTGTTCTGGAAAGAAGTCAAGAAAGTTAGGGAAGGTAGCAAGGGAAACAGTAAGGGTGTGAAAGATAAGAATGGGAGAATGCTAGCCGAGAAGCAAGAGAGAGTCGAAAGATGAAGGGAGTACTTCAATGAGTTGCTAAATGTAAGGAATGAAGAACCAGCAAACATAGTTGGATATGGTATGGGAGGGAGAAGAGGAGAAGTAGTGGAGGAGGAGATGGGGATCAGGAGGTCAGAAGTGTGGGAAGCCATTAAAAGAGTGAAGTTGGGGTAAGCACCAGGAACAGATGGAGTGTGTGGGGAAATGTTGAGGTATGGTGGTGAGATAGTGATCGAATGGGTATGGAAAATGTGCAAACTAGCATGGGAGAAGGTGAATGCACCCGATGACTGGAAGACTGGCATAATAGTCCCCCTATTTAAGGGCAAAGGGGAAAGAGGAGTGTGTGGTAACCACCAAGGAATATGTCTTTTAAGCGTAGTAGGGAAGGTGTACAGTATAGTAGTGATTGAGAGTGAGAGTGAGAACGGAGAAATGGATAGGCGACGAGCAGGGAGGTTTTAGGATGGGAAGAGGATGTGTATATCAGATTTTTACCCTGAATTGTGTTGTGGAGAAATATCTGGAGAAGCAACAATAGATGTATATTGCCTTTATGGACTTGGAGAAGGCCTATGAGAGAGTGGATAGAGAAGGCATGTGGAAAGTACTTAGAATATAAGGAGTAGATGGCAAGTTGGTGAAAGCAGTGAAGTGCAGGTATGAGGGTGCAAAGGCGGTAGTACGTGTAGAGAATGAGCAGAGCGAGTTCTTTGACCTGAGTGTTTGGTTGAAACAGGGGTGTGTGATGTCCCCGTGGATGTTTACTGTATATATGGATGGAGTCATGAAACAAATACTAGGAAGAGCAGTGGATGTTGGTGTATTGCGGAAAAGGGAGGGAAATGAGTGGAAGCTGCCTATACTGCTGTTTGCGGATGATACAGTTCTGATGAGCGATAATGAATGGGAGTTGCAGGGTCTGGCAAATGAGTTTGGAACAGTGTGCAAGAAACGGAATTTGAAGGTAAATGCGGGGAAGAGCAAGGTTATGGTCTTCGAAAGGGGTGAAGTCACAGAGTGTGAGGTGAAGTTGAACGGTCAGGCTATGGAGATCGTCAGCTCTGAAGTATCTGGGCAGTGTGTTGAGTAAAGATGGGACTATGGATGAGGAAGTGCGGGAGAGGGTACACCAGGGGAAGAGGGTTGTAGGAACGTTGAAATCAGTAACAAGAAATAGGGTGGTCAGTATGGAAGTAAAGAAGTCCTTGCATGACAGTGTGGTAATCCCGACACTAACTTACGGAAGCGAAGCATGGACGTTCGGGAAGAGACTCAGACCAAGAGTGAGAGCGGTGGAAATTAGTTACTTGAGAAGTGCGTGCGGAGTTACATGGAGGGATAGACAGATGAATGAGGAAGTAAGAAGGAGGTGTGGTGTGGAGGTAGATGTGCTGGAAAGTGTGAAAAGGAACAACTTGAGATGGTTCGGCCATATGGAACGTATGGAAAGCGAGAGATTGGCTAAGAGGGTGTACGAGAGCGAGGTGGAAGGTCAGAGAGGGAGAGGAGCACCGAAGGAGAGGTGGAAGGATGGAATGAGGAAGTATATGAATGAAGGCGGTGCTGGTTGGGAGGAGGAGCGTTGACTGACTGGGGACAGAGGTGCATGGGGGCGGTTCGTTCGTGGCAACCCCTTCGGGGATCACGGCGTCAGGCAATAGATAGATAGATAGATAGATATATATATAATCTTTTCGCCACACTTCTATACATACAGCTTGCATCATCAGGCTAACATATGATACAATCATGCATAAACACCTATGAATTGTAATAAAGTAAATAATTATAGTAGTTCAGTAGTTTATATTCCTTGTGGCGTTCAATGTTATTAGTAAATTATACAAAAATATGAGGAACGCCATACAAAATTTATAGTAACAAATAATATTGCAACATTGTTAGCAATGTATTCGTAATAGCATCATAATGTATCTTAATAAATAAAGGTCAATGTTTGTCAGTTACCCGACATTTGTTACTAAAATCCTCCCACAGTTTTGGTGCCAGGTGGGAGTGTGGGGCACCGTTGGAAAGCCCAGGCTTTGGAGATGGTTTTAGGCGAGTTTAGTGGAAATCAGAGACACTTTTGTTTAATAAAATTTTCGGCAGAACTTATGTAGTATACGGGAGCGAAAAAAATGCGAAAAAAATGTCCGTTTGGGGCAGAAGGAGGCCTCCGATCATCGAAAAGGTGTATGGAACGAAATTTGTTCGCAGCTCCCCAAAATGGGGGTACGGATGAGGTCAGATCCAAAATCGGAGGTCATTTAGCGGCCGAAATCGAGGTCGCCGTTTAATGAGGCACAGGGAGATCGAGGCCGGTGATTATGGTAGTAGTAGTATTGTGATGATTGTGGTAGTAGTGATTGATGATGGTGATTATGGTAGTAGAATTTAAACCCGGGCAACGCTGGGTACCCCTCCTAGTACTGTATATATATATATATATATATATATATATATATATATATATATATATATATACAGTACATATATATGTGTGGGGAGGAGGACGTGGATAGACAGTGGTGGAACGAAAGTCACTGATTGATTATATAATATTATGTGTGGATGAAAGAATGAAGAAATCTGTGATGGATGCTAGGGTGTATAGGGGCATTGTAGGGGGTCTGTCTGATCATTATGTAGTAGTAGCTAAGGTTAGAATACAAAAGAAATGTGTGAGGAGAGCTGGAGGGAGGCGAGAGTAAGGTGGATTGGTGAGGAGGGTGGAGAGGCTACAGGCGGAGGAAATCAGGGAAGAGTACAGGAGAGCAGAAGAAAGACGACTAGGTGGGTTCGACCTGCAAGATATGGAGGAAGTGGAGGAGATAAGCAAGATGTTTAAGGAAGAGATCTGTGCAGCATGTGAGGAGGTGTGTGGAGTGAGGAGAAGAGGGAGGGGAGTGAAAGGTACAGCATGGTGGATAGAAGAGGTAAAAATAGCTGTGGAAGACAAGAAGAAAGCGTATAGAGAGTGGTTGGGTAGAAGAGGGAATGGAGATTTGGAGAGGCAGAAACGAGCGAGGTACGTGGAGAGAAAGAGAGTGGTGAAGAGAGTAGTGAAGGAAAGTAAGAGAAGAGTAGATGAGGAATTTGGAAGGAATCTGAGTGTAAAATGGAGGGAGTGTAAGAAACTGTTCTGGAAAGAAGTTAAGAAAGTTAGGGAAGGTAGCAAGGGAAACAATAAGGGTGTGAAAGATAAGAATGGGAGAATGCTAGATGGCAAGTTAGTGAAAGCAGTGAAGTGCAGGTATGAGGGTGCAAAGGCGGTAGTACGTGTAGAGAATGAACAGAGCGAGTTCTTTGACCTGAGTGTTTGGTTGAAACAGGGGTGTGATGTCCCCGTGGTTGTTTACTGTATATATGGATGGAGTCATGAAACAAATACTAGGAAGAGCAGTGGATGTTGGTGTATCGCGGAAAAGGGCTACTGTGTGTATATTTATTTAGGACTAGCAGGGGTACCCGGTGTTGCCCGGGTAATCACCATAATCACCATCACTACTACCACCACTACTACTACCATAATCACCATCATCAATCACTACTACCACAATAATCACAATACTACTACTACCATAATCACCAGCCTCGACCTTCCTGTGCCTCATTAAACGGCGACCTCGATTTCGGCCGCTAAATGACCTCCGATTTGGGATCTGACCTCATCCGTACCCCCATTTTGGGGGGCTGCGAACAACTTTCGCTCCATACACCTTTTCGATCGGCCTCCCAAACGGCAATTTTTTCCCATTTTTTTTCGCTCCCGTATACTACATAAGTTCTGCTGAAAATTTTATTAAACAAAAGTGTCTCTGATTTCCACTAAACTCGCCTAAATCCATCTCCAAAGCCTGGGCTTTCCAACGGTGCCCCACACTCCCACCTGGCACCAAAACGTTACTGTGGGAGGAATTTAGTAACAAAGGTCGGGTAACTGATCGGGTAACTGACAAACATTGACCTTTATTTATTAAGATTGTTAACAATGTATTCGTAATAGCATCATAATGTATCCTAAATAAATATACATACAGTAGATCAAAAATGATTAATAGGTAAAAATAATTTGGAGAGAGAGAGAGAGCATGGAAGGGGGAATGAGAATGAGGATATTGAAGTAAAAATGTTAGAGAGATAAAGTGCGCGCAAAAAGATCACGAAGGGATTACGATGAGAGATAGAGAGAGTAAAAATATAAAGGGATAGGAAAAAACTATAGGAGTAATTGCAACTGCGCCCGTGAGCTTCCGCCAAAAAACAGATTGTGCATACCTGCCAAACTGCCTGGAGTTTATTTGAAAACTTTGAAGGATAAAGGCTGAAAGTTTGTTGTCTATGTTCAACGGGTACAGCTTATTGAATTGAAGCTCTGACAAAGAAAAGATAAACAGTTGTTTATTATTTTCAGAAAAATGTGCCGGCCAAAGGCCGGTTCCTTCTAAAATTACAGGCTTGCTTTCGCTCGCCAGGAAAAAATTGACACCTAAATGGCACGAAAGGTCTTAATATTGAGAAAAACAAGGGGTGGAAGGTATCAAAATTGCCAAACTATTGGAACGAACGTCTTAAAATCTAAAAAAATAATAAGATGCTAAACATGAGGGAGACGAGGGTTAAGAAAAAGCGACTACCTCTCCCGACCGGGACAAGATTGCAACCAGTGGGGGACATTGGACCGCCGACCAATGGGAGCAGTCCTGGGAGCCAAAACCCCACAATCAACCCCTGCACTAGAACCTGGGAATGGCTTTGGTCGATGTGGGAAAGCTTGATCATGGCCATGACCTTCCTTAGGGACTCGGAGCTGTTCTGCCGGGCAGCCTAGGGAACGATAACAACATGGTAATACTTGTGGAAAATCCGCCACTCTTAGCGGCAAAATGAATCCGTCTGGAATATGCTATGAGTTACCATATAGTTTTGAAAGATATGTTTAATTATTATTAACTTGTCATTTATTAAAATAAATTATTAGCTCCTGTCAATTTTCACACAATCACAGCCATATATGTAATCCACGTATGATTAATTTACCAGTCGATTTGTGGGACTTCTTTTGTCAAAACATACTTCCATTGTCCATTCCACAATGCCCCTTCCACTATGTGGAAGTTTTTTCCTCAATATATTGTTCTACTTTCTTTTCCCATGCCATTAGGTGTTCTTCCACTACTATAGTCTATTCGCTGTAAGTAGGCGAACAGTCATGACCTCTATCCTCTGTAAATCAAAAAGAGCTAGATCAATTTGGCTGCAAATTTCAACATCTATTCCTTAACTGACTCTTCCCAAATGGTAGAAATATTAGCTCGATTACTCTAGTCGTTTTTGAGTTACAGAGGCTAGAGTCAACGATTTATCGCCTACTTACAACGAATAGACTATAGCTGCTCCACTCAACTAACTCCCATATATCTTTCTTGACATTCTGTCCTCAATCAATCTCTGAACAAACCGGACCACCTGAAAGTATTTCCTTTTATCCACTCAACCACTCCACATTTAATACCGAATGCTTGCTCTTCCATTCCAACACACGCATACACCTCCCTACTACTTGCTTCATCTACCTAAACTACCTAAACAAAATTATTACTTAAATATTTTGACCAGTCCAACTATAGAATGTAAGATATCTTATATAACCCCCTTAGAAATACTTTCTCTAAAGTATCTACTAATCATATTAATTTACATTATTTATTCTCCCCTTTCTCCCCAGCTAACTTAATCCCACAAGGACCCCTGTAGAAATACGCCTAACGGCGTACATGTCATATTTGTAACATATGTGGTGTCAACATTGTAAATGCTAAATGAATAAATATTATTATTATTATTATTATTATTATTATTATTATTATTATTATTATTACCATATTCACACCAACTGCCATTCTGAAATAGTTCATTTCCGCTTAACATTGGGTGTGTGGTTTCTTGGGTTCGGGTTCTCCCTTAGGATCGTAGTGAATATTAGTGTGTGTTCTGTGTGTATGGATCAGCTGAACCTTATAAAATGTAATAGTAAAAATGCTGGTTTCATAATAATAGGCAAAGCCATATAGTCGGGCAGATATGTAACAATATAAGACCAAGATGTTCACTTCTGGAAGAAAGCATGAAAATTTGTCTATAGGGGTTCTTGAGTATGCTGAATCCGATTTTAATGGGATCCACGCTGGCAAACCAAGGGTTCCCACTCAAAATTGACATTGAACATGGAAGGGGTCAAATCGCCATTTCTTTGCGACCGCAACTTTTTTTAACAACATTGAATATTTATTAGATGCTTGTTATATTCCAAAATTGAATTTGTTGATATGTATCATGCAAAAGAGTATTGTAGTATACTTGTGTAAACAACAAATATGCTTTCCATAAGATTTTGATTCGTTTTACGTGCCACATATGATAGTGAAAATTAAATTTAATGATATTATAGACAAAGTAGGAATATTCGTCAATGAAACATATTGTTACATATCTGCTCGACTAAACATAGCAATATAACAATCAATAAGCATTATTGGATCATCTATTTACCAATTAGAACATGTCCCTTGGTGTACACTGTCCACCACAGAAGCAGAGCTGTGTGCAGGGGAGACTGGCTTTGGAGCATTGGCATCGTCCTGTGCAGCGTTTCTTGCAGGCACACTTGACAAGTTCTCTGCACCCTTTGATGCTTCAGGGAGGGTACTCCATAAGGGCACCCAGATTCCTTCGCTGTCTAGTTTCCATCCCCACTCGGAAGGACTTGGAAGAGTAGGACTGGCCTTCAGAGCCTGTCCCCAGACGTGTCCTGCTTGGTAAGCCGCTCGCTTTACATGTTGTAGCAGTGCTGCACGTGACGGCGGGATGTTTTCCAGATTCCGATTACCGTAGGAGAAGAGTTGCTTCCTTGCTTCATTCACTTCAGTGAGCTGTGATGTGCGACAGTAGAGCAGGACCACATATCTCTCGAGTTCTTTCATGTCAGCTTCTGTCACTTCATCCGGAGTATCTGACAACCGATGAAATACGTCGTTGATTTGTGGAAGTGATTTCCATACTTCCCAGGCGGTCTTCTTACCGATGGAGCTGAATGACGACACCGTGTCACAGCCTGACAATGCATGCATGAATGGCAAGCCTCTACAGTAATCATTGCCCATCTCACTGGCAACAATATGAGCTCCAATATAACGGAAGTGGGCACCATGTCCGAAAGCTAACCAAAGTTCACAATCTGCCATGTCGATTGCAGTCACAATGGCAAGAACCAGTACGTCCGTGTCAGTGGCATGCAACATTATCATCTTCATGCCAAGTTTGTACGCATGGAAGCAATGGAGCATCATTCGGTAGTCTGCCTCTTCGTGTGAGCATGGATGTAGGTCAGAAGCATCCAGTGTTGCGGATGAGGCAACACTCTGACCCTTGGTTGTGATCAGCATCTTCCCTGTTGCTGTTGCTTCAGATTCAATGGCTGTGGCTAGAAACCTGAAGAGTTCTGTCTTGTTGCTGTCAACTCGCAAGAAACTTTTCCAGTTGTATGGGAGTCGTGTTTTCTCAGGCACACGAAGAGCTTCTCCTGTACCTCGGCCCTCTCTGGTGTGCGCTTTCAGACTGTCAGCCATGTAGGTATCCCATACAACATCTACCCGTGCAGCATGTTCAAGCTGCCTCTTCAGATACAGGACAAAGACATACTCTGCATAGTCTTTGAACGTTTTCACATATGTTGTGGCAGTCTTCGGATCTAACCTATGGACGAGGGCGGCACCATCAAAGATCTTCACGTCCACAGTAGGTGTGGTCTGTGGATGTGGTGCTAGCGGTTCCAGACACTTCAGCAAGTCAGCCTTGTCTCCGAGACGCATCAGGTTGTTTTCAGCCAGAGACGTTGGCCACGAGTGGTTCTCATGCTGGAAGAAAACGTCCATCTCACCATTTCGTGCTTGACAAGAGATGTATATTAGCGAAAATAGCTGCAGGTTGCTCTTCATGTTGGACATTTTGGACTTTATCTTCGAAGACACTTTCCGTTCTCCTGACTTGAACATCTGGAGCTTGTTCTTTGGAATAGTGTCATTGAAAGGCTTCTCCATCTTCACAACTCGCAAATCAACGAAGGTGCTGTATTGAGTCCTTCCTATTTCCTCAGCTTCTGAGTAGTTCTTGATGACTTGATCAGCCATGATGACCTTCGTGTCCAGTGTGAGGAGATCAGCGCTCGTTTCTGTGAAGGGATTACCCAATTCATTCAGAACATCTATCACGCTTTGGACATTTGTTGCAAATATCTTTTGTGTGGTCAGAGTTTGTTCATGGTGTCGATCATTGTGGGTTGTCTTCTGAGATGTGCTCACTTCCACCTCATGTATGATCCTGGCCATCTCGGGGCCGGCAATCATCCACCGCCTGAGGGCTGATTCATTTTCAGTGATGCCGATTATTCCACCATCCCCTTTCAACACAGCATTGAGCTGCTCGTGTACATGGTCATGTGCCATCATGGAGAAGCGATGAGTTGTCTTCTGTGTCACAAAGTGTCCTTTTTTGAACTCGTTGCACACTGCTGGGCATTCACGCTGTAGCTGCAGCAGATCTCGCACATGAACAGACAACCACCTCGCATAGTGGAAGTGATCCATGGCAAACATCCATGGCACAATTCTTCCCAGTGTGCCAATGTAAAGCTCAAAGTTTCCTTCATGCTGTGACTGCACGAACTGGAGGAAGAGCGCCTCAAGTTTGAAGGTTTTGCTCCAGTACCGAAACTGCGGATGCTGCATCTCCATGTGTGTGCACCAGTCTTCGAATGGCATCACAGGCCTCGCGTCTGCCTCTGTTTCTGTTTTGTATGAATTGTAGGCTTGGCTACGTAAGCAAAACAGTGCAGCAGCTGTTACTTGATGAGCCCACTGAGAACGTGCTGTGAATGATCCCTTCCTAAGAGCATCAGCCCTACCATCTGTGGTAACGTTTGCAGTCGTCAATACAATCAACCATCCACTGCCATCTAGCCAATCTCCCAGAACTTTCAGCAACGCCATCTCTATATGCAATCCACCCATCATCACCACATACTTGTCTTCGCCATAGGCAGCTGGCCAGGTCCACTGTATCTTCTTGGCGATGGCATACAGCGGCTGATCAACAGTCAATATCGGGACTTGTCTTGGATGCACATGTTCGGTAGCTTTAGCGATTACATCCATGCCATGCTTTACCATCACCAAAGAATGCGCATTATCACGGAATAATGGCATGATCCCGGATATCGCTGGTGGTCTGGGGCAGGAATCTTGTGACGCTGCAAAATGTGCGGACCAAGAGATGTTATCTGAATTAATTTCAGGTTTCTCCAGCAGCTTCTCAACTGCCTGTGCCCATGAGATCTGCAGCTCATCTGAGTTGACTGGTGAGTTTTCGGGGACAGCTTGTCCCTCAGTCTTGCATGGTGTAGGGTTATCGGTTGGGAATGTAGCTGGTGGGACAGTACTGTACGAGTCCATGATTGGCTTGATCTTCGTTGCGCTTGGTGTGTCCTTGTGGATGAGAGGTTTGTTCTGGAGCTCTGTGCCTGCACATTCATTCGTAACATGCTGCGTCAGAGAGATGGCTGTTCCATGGAATGCAGTTTGTACTAAAGTCGATGTAGGATTGTGGTCTATGTTGTCGAGATTGCCTGTTGTGAAGAGATCTTTTCTCAGGACTGTTGGGCACACAACCCCAGCATCTTCAAACGAGGTCAATGCACTGTTTGCTACATCTGTGGACAGCTGTAGTATTCGGTCATATGATACAGACAATCCCTTCTCGAAAAGAGTGTCAATCAAGTCACGCTTTCGGGTCTTGTTGTGGATCAGCAACCCAAGGTACAAAGGAAGTCTAGTTTCTCGTTCCAGGCTGTGTCGAGTCTGTAGAGCAGTGGCTTCTTTCCTGCTACTTTTCAGAGTGTTGAATGTGAGCAGCTCAACTATTGATATTGCAGCTGTTTTCACGACCTGATTGTTTTCCATCTGGTTTTGGATGTTTGTACCTCCAAGAATCATCTGAACCAAGGCAAGTAGGGAAGTTGGATTATCCTTATACTGCTCATCTAGCAACGATCCCGTGAATGTGTAGCGTTTCTGAAAGATCTCTTTCCTGATTATGTTTGCAACTCTCATGAGCACAACAGCATCACTCTCAGGGTCCCGCTTCTTGGCCTCCAACAAGGTATCTCCAACGTCATTCTTAAACGTGAGCATGACCTCATACTTGCTTTTATGTGCTTCCAACTCGGGAATTCGTGCGAGAAGCTTCTCCTTCAGACGAGTTGAGTTTGTGCGCTCTGACATATCGCCGCCAAGTTGCTTAAGTCGTGATCTGTAGAGTTGTACGAGGCTTGACAGCTTGAATATGTGTTCCGCATGCTCATCTACCTGACGAGTCTCTTCAATGTAGGTCACCAATTCTGCGAAAGCTATAGCATCAGGGGCTAGATCTGAATCTTCCTTCGATTCCACTTTCCTGGTGAATGCACGATATCTATTGCTGAAGCCAGTCAAACACTGTTTGTGGTATATCGCATCTATTGCAGTCATGTCTCCAGAGGACAGCTTTGCTAGTAGCCGGGTATCACGAAGCTCAGTTGCCATCTTCCGAACATTTGCGTCCATTCGTGGTGTGGCTGCTCTGTGATAAGTGTCCTCCATTTTTTCATCGCAAAAGAAGCAGAGACTTTCTTTAGCTTGGCAGGAGGTTCCAGGAAACACACAACGCAGTCTACCTTTGAGTGGAGAAGTCTTCGGTTCAGGATCTTCTAGTTTGGCAACCTTCTTGCGAGCACGCTCAACTTTGGCTTGGTTAAACCTCATGTAGCATGTTTTGTGCCATCTTGCATTGTGCTGAAAGAGGGTTGCTGCGATACCTTGACCGTCATCCAAACGTGACAACTGTATGTTCATTGGCAGTGCACTAAGCGAGTGTAGCTCCTGGATGTGCTCAGCTAACGATTCATAGCCTTTGGACTGGTTTACATTCTTACATTGGGACGGGTCTCTCAGGGGTTCAGTTGAACTTTTCTGGCACATACCACATAGCGTCCAGTCTGTTTCGGTTAATACCGGGTGATGGGCAGAAGTACTGTCAAGCTTTATTTTCTTGGTCACCATCGCTCCATATAGCTTGGTTGTATTAGACACCATCAATCTCGATTCCTGAAAAGATTAGAAACATTTGTTACGTTCGTTTCAATATTAATCAGAAATCTATATCAAAGGTTTAGTTAGACCTGATTAATTATTGAAGGCTAATCATGATGAACATTGGCAAGTTCTGCAAATTAAACACATCATCATATTAATGCATATGTATGCATGCACAATGGATATGATTTTCCTGAAAAATAAATGAAAAGAGATATATTCATTAATGTTCGGATGGAGTTTTAAATAAAATCGTTCACCCTTATATCCTTCCTTTGATATCCTTGGATATGTCATTATTGTCAAATACATAAGGCACATACTGCACATAAATATGAACGGATTAACGTGGCTAGACCACAACAATATAGGTTGACTATGACAAACGTTTTTTTTTAATATATTTTTTTTCAATGTCAATTTTGAGTGGGAACCCTTGGTTTGCCAGCGTGGATCCCATTAAAATCGGATTCAGCATACTCAAAAACCCCTATAGACAAATGTTCATGCTTTCTTCCGGAAGTGAACATCTATTTGACATATCTGCCCGACTAATATATATACATATACGTATAAATATATATATATATATATATATATATATATATATATATATATATATATATATATATATATATATATATATATATACCGGTATATATATATATATTTTCTTTCAGGCAGGTGAGATTAAAATAATAGCCACAGTTTGCATTATTGAGTTTTTTATTGATACTCTCAATTTTTCGTATAGTTTTCCTGGTATTTTCAGGAAGTTGGTAAAGGAGCCTTACAAATGGTTCCGAACGTTTCAATGGGCGCAGCCATC